>CM056051.1:326125130-326206390 GCA_029574335.1 Rana kukunoris | reverse complement strand
TCCTTTAATGCTGAGGATGCATTAAGTTAAAACAACGAGCGTTTACAACCTCTGTAAACTAGCCTGAAATATTTGGCTGCTCAATGACCGGACCATTTTTTGCAATTCGGCACTGCATCGCTTTAACTGACAATTGCACCAGCTGTACCCAAACAAAATGTATGTCTTTTTTTTCCCACAAATAGAGCTTTCTTTTGGTGGTAATTGATCATCTCTGTGATTTAAAATTTTTGCGCTATAAAGAAAAAAGAGCAACAATTATGAAAAAAAACCACAATATTTTGTACTTTTTGCTAGAATAAATATCCCCAATTTTTTATATAAAAGCTAATTTTTCTCAGTTTAGGCCGATACTGTATGTTTTCTTCTACATATTTTTGGTAATAAAAATCGCAATAAGCGTATATTGATTGGATTGCGCAAAAGTTATAGCGTCAACAAAATTGGAGATAGATTTATAGCCTTTTTATTTATTTTTTTACTGGTATCGGGACTGCGCCATTATGGCGGGCACATCGGACACATTGTTGGGACTATTGGCAAGGGGTTAACACTAGGGGCGATCAAGGGGTTAACAGTGTTCCCTCTCTGTATTCTAACTGTGGGGGGAGGGGACTGACTAGAGGAAATCATGGTTCCTAGCTATTAGGAACTCACGATCTGTCTCTCCTCACAGAACAGAACAGGGATTTTTGTGTTTATACACACACGTCCCTGTTCTGCCTCTTGTGCCTGCGATCGCTCTCGGCCGGCGGTGATAGCGACCGCTGGTCATGAGCATCGTCACCCCCGAGATGCATCAGTACTATCCCGCTTTAAGGGACCGACGTACAGCTACGACATGACGACGGCTGGTCAGCAAGTGATTAAGGACACTTTCACACTGATCAGCGCTGGGCGTTGGTGATAAAGCTTGGCTATTTTTAGCAGCTATTTAACATAGCAGGGGTGAAAAGCGCAGCAAAAACTAACAGCCGAAAAAGGGTTAAAAAGGCCCGCAAAGCACCGCTGGAGTGGCGCTGCCCATTGATTTCAATGGGCAGGGGCGTTATAGGAGCGGTGTATACACCGCTTCTACAGCGCCTCAAAGATGCTGCTTGCAGGACTTTTTTTAGTGTCTCGCCAGTGCACCGCTCCAGTTGGAGTGAAAAGAGTGGCGCTTTATAGGTGCTATTTTTAGTGATGTAGCGCCTGTAAAGGGATTTGGTGTGAAAGGGGTCTATTGCATTCTCATTAAAATAAAAAAACCTCCTGTGTGCAGCAGCCCCCCTAATACTTACCTGAGCCCTCTCGAACCAGCCATGTTCACAACTGCCTCAGCCGTCCGGGAATCCCCTTCTCATTGGCTTAGACACAGCAGCAACGCCATTAGCTCCTGCTGCTGTCAATCAACGTGAGTGAGGTAATAAGGAGAGAGAGATGGAGGGGCCAAACCGCAGCTCCGTGTCTGAATGGATACACAGAGCTGTGCTCGGACACTCAAAAGGGAGGGAGGGAGGGGCCAGAAAAGCCAAAGAGGGACCCGAGAAGAGGAGGATCCAGGCTGCTCTGTGCAAAACCACAGCAACAGAGCAGGTAAGTGGAACATGTTTGTTATTTTTGTTGAAAATGAAAACTTTACAATCACTTCAGCTGGCAATTAATTGGTAACATTTTATTGTGTTTATGCTGATTACACCCTTTGTTACAATACGAGTAATATACCTAGAGTGCAAAATGTTATTTCCAGTGAGCTGAATTCATCAAAACTTGGGCAGAGTGAATCTGGAGCAGCTGTGCATGACAAGCAATCAGCTTCTGTGTTCAGCTTATTCAGTAAAATAAAAGCTAAAAGCTTATTGGTTGCCATGCACAGCTGCTCCAATTTCGACAAAGTCCACCAAAGAAGTCACACCCTATTGTCTGTAATAAAAATGTTCAAATCAGTGCGACACCGATTTGAAAAAGTAGTTCCTGCACTACTTTTGCCGATTTCAGGTGTGACTTGCATAAAATTGCACAGATGTCAGCCAGGTGGCACTGATGTGCGGCTTTGAAATTGCGCAATTTCAAGTGAAGTCGTACGATTTCAAAGCCGCATTCAGTGTGAACCAGGGCTAAGGGTCTATAGTTCAGGGGTCAGGCGTGAGGAACGCACAGTGCGCTCTACAGCGTACGACCAAAATTGCCCCCTCTACAGCGTACGACCAAAATTGCCCCCTCTACAGAGTACGACCAAAATTGCCCCCTCTACAGCGTACGACCAAAATTGCCCCCTCTACATTGCCCCCTCTACAGCGTACGACCAAAATTGCCCCCTCTACAGAGTACGACCAAAATTGCCCCATCTACAGAGTACGACCAAAATTGCCCCATCTACAGAGTACGACCAAAATTGCCCCCTCTACAGCGTACGACCAAAATTGCCCCCTCTACAGAGTACGACCAAAATTGCCCCCTCTACAGAGTACGACCAAAATTGCCCCCTCTACAGAGTACGACCAAAATTGCCCCCTCTACAGCGTACGACCAAAATTGCCCCCTCTACAGAGTACTACCAAAATTGCCCCCTCTACAGCGTACGACCAAAATTGCCCCCTCTACAGCGTACGACCAAAATTGCCCCCTCTACAGCGTACGACCAAAATTGCCCCCTCTACAGAGTACGACCAAAATTGCCCCCTCTACAGAGTACGACCAAAATTGCCCCCTCTACAGCGTACGACCAAAATTGTCCCCTCTACAGAGTACTACCAAAATTGCCCCCTCTACAGCGTACGACCAAAATTGCCCCCTCTACAGCGTACGACCAAAATTGCCCCCTCTACAGCGTACGACCAAAATTGCCCCCTCTACAGAGTACGACCAAAATTGCCCCCTCTACAGCGTACAACCAATACAAATCACCCCTCCAAGCCAACATCCTCCATACAGATCTCCCCTAACAACCCCCAATCCAGCCTCCCCCCTTAAAGTGGAACTTTCCGCTATAGAATTAAAATTGGAGGATTTTTAATGCAGAAAAGACAATGCTTTGTCATGTCTTCTGCATCAAAGCTACTTACTTACCTACCTGTCTGCCCTTGTCCAGTGTGCCACGCATGCACAGCTTACTGTACAAATTCAGCACTGCTGAATCTGGCTGAACTTCTAGTTGAGTAATGTTCTGCTATAAAGTGTTTGTTACCCCAAAACTTCATCTTCCTCTTATGTGCCTACGGCACCATGTACTTGTATGAGAACGTATCCTGTTCTCATTGTATGCTACCTTTATGTGAAATCACCGTTGTTCCTGCCAGTCACTCTGCTTTCCTATTAACCACTTGCCCACGGCGTCATAGTAAAAATACGTCATGATTTTAAAGATGGATATCTCGGTAACGGCAGCAGCTGCTGCCACAACCGAGATATCCATCTTTTCCGTGGGCAGTGCTGTACACGATAATGGCGGTCCCAGCGGCGAATCGCCGTTATCGGTGGTGGGAGAGGGCCCCGCCCCTCCCGCCGCTCTCCCGCGCCCTCCGCCGCTTACCGGAGCCGTCGGTAACAGCGGAGGCGATCGGGTCCTCTTGCTGGCTGTGTTGGGATACGAGTGAGGGAAAAATCGCCCCCACAGCTTTGCTGGGCGGAAGGGACGTCAAAACGTCAGTCCTGCCCAGCGTCTTAAAGAAACATTTTTTTTTTCTGAGATTTGAAAAATGAAATTTTTTTTTTTTTCTTTTTTTTGCATTTAAGCCTAAATATGAGATCTGAGGTCTTTTTGAATAAAAATAAAATAAAAGGAATAAAAGTGATAATTTTTTTTTTATTATTTATTTTGATGTATAAAATTATAAACTAATTAAAAATAAATAAGAAAACAAAAAAAAAAAATGTAAAACGCCCCGTCCCGACGAGCTCGCTCACAGAAGCGAACGCATATGAAAACGGTGTTCAAACCACACAAGTGAGGTATCGCCGCGATCGTTAGAGCGAGAGCAATAATTCTAGCCCTAGACCTCCTCTGTATCTCAAAAAATGCAACCTGTAGAATTTTTTAAACGTTGCCTATCGAGATTTTTAAGGGTAAAAGTTTGACGCCATGCCACGAGCGGGCGCAATTTTTAAGTGTGACATGTTGGGTATCATTTTACTCGGCGTAACATTATCTATCACAATATATAAAAAAATTGGGCCAAATTTATTGTTGTCTTATTTTTTTATTCAAAAAAGTTTTTTTTTTTCAAAAAAAGTGCGCTTGTAAGACCGCTGCGCAAATACGGTGTGACAAAAAGTATTGCAATGACTGCCATTTTATTCTCTAGGGTGTTAGAAAAAAAAATATATAATGTTTGGGGGGTTTAAGTAATTTTCTAGCAAAAAAAACAGTTTTAGTCTCGTAAACACCGAATCTGAAAAACAGGCCCGGTGGGCAAGTGGTTAAACACTGACCACACTAAGCAGAACACATTGTGGTCAGTTCTTCAATGATCAGACTTGTCTTGACACATCCCCGCTGCACATGAATTTACTGGAAAGCTCAGTGTGCTGCCGCTTCTCCTCCCCCAGCTCTTATGCTGCTGAGAACAGAGGGGGGGGGGGGTTCGCCTTTCTTTTCTATTTTAAACGGAAAGGGTTGTTTCACAAGGTGATTGTTTACAATCACTTTAACCACTCGCCTACAGAGCACTTAATTGCCCAGACCAATTATCAGCTTTCGGTGCTCTCATTCTTTGAATGCCAATTACTCAGTCATGTAATACTGTACCCAAATAATTTTTTGTCCTTTTTTTCCATACAAATAGAGCCTTCTTTTGGTGGTATTTGTTCACCTCTGGGGTTTTTTTTTTTTTGCGCTATATATGAAAAAATATTTTTTTGGGTAAAAATGACCCAAATTAGTGGATATTATTTGGTCTGTGTAAAAGAGAGTCTACAAGCTATGGTGCCAATCAAAACAAATTAATCACATTGATGTATTGGTGGCCTATCTCAGACAGATGGCACTAATACATAGCACTGATGACAAATGGCACTAACACTGATGTGGCACTGATGACACGTGACACTGGGGACAGGTGGCACCGATAGGTAGTGTTTTGTTGTGTTCACTCACAGATCTGCAGCACAGGTCGCTCTTCCTCCTCACACGCGCTGTCTGTGTGAGGAGGGAGAGCCGGCAATGAGAGATGATCTCATATGTTTGCATTTGAGATCATCTCTCATTGGACAATGCGGATCAAATGCTAAATGGCCACTGTCATTGGCCATTTAGCACGCTCTGTCATTGGCTGTGTCCACAGCCAACACAGATTTTCCCCAAAACGCATCTGCTGCGGCGCGCAGGGAACAAGTAAACAGGACGACGTCCAGGGACACCCCTCCGGCAATTAAGTGCCGCGCTGTAGGCGTCTTTCGTCTATAGCGCGGGTTCGAAGTGGTTAAGACCCCTTTCACACTGAAGGCACTTTTCATGCGTTTTAGCGCTAAAAATAGTGCCTGAAAAGCACCTTCCAAACCTCGCAGTGTTAAAGCCAAAGTGTTTTCACACTTGAGTGGTGTGCTTGCAGGATGGAAAATAAAAGTCCTGCAAGCAGCATCTTTGGGGGTGGGTGCGGGAGCGCGCTCCTAAACCACCCCGCCATCTAAATCAATGGACAGTGCTGCCAAAGTGCTTTGGCAGCGGTGCTTTTAACCCCTTCTATGTGCCCCGTGTCCGCACATCGGCGCTAAAACTAGAAGCGCTTTACCACCAAAGCTTGGGTGGTCTGAGTGTAAATGTAGCCGAATACATACATCTTCCCCAACACAGACTCCTCAGTACACACGACTCCCCGAGAGCACATACTGACCCCCCCCCAGCATAGTGACCCCCACCTAAATCCTCCAGTAAAGAACCCGCCCCCACAACAGACTCCTCAGTACACACGACTCCCTGAGAGCACACACTGACCCCCCCAGCATAGTGACCCCCACCTAAATCCTCCAGTAAAATACCTGCCCCTACAACAGACTCCTCAGTACACACGACTCCCTGAGAGCACATACTGACCCCCCCAGCATAGTGACCCCCACCTAAATCCTCCAGTAAAATACCTGCCCCCACAACAGACTCCTCAGTACACACGACTCCCTATAAGCACATACTGACCCCCCCCAGCATAGTGACCCCCACCTAAATCCTCCAGTAAAATACCTGCCCCCACAACAGACTCCTCAGTACACACGACTCCCTATAAGCACATACTGACCCCCCCCAGCATAGTGACCCCCACCTAAATCCTCCAGTAAAGAACCCGCCCCCACAACAGACTCCTCGGTACACACGACTCCCCGAGAACACATACTGACCCCCCCCAGCATAGTGACCCCCACCTAAATCCTCCAGTAAAGAACCCGCCCCCACAACAGACTCCTCAGTACACACGACTCCCCGAGAGCACATACTGACCCCCTCAGCATAGTGAGCCCCACCTAAATCCTCCAGTAAAGAACCCGCCCCTACAACAGACTCCTCAGTACACACGACTCCCCGAGAACACATACTGACCCCCCCCCCCAGCATAGTGACCCCCACCTAAATCCTCCAGTAAAGAACCCGCCCCTACAACAGACTCTTCAGTACAAATAATCTTCCCACCCAGCAAAAAAGCACACATGGACCCCCCAATACAGACACACTCCCTAACAAGTACAGACCCCCTCCCTCCCGCCCGACAGACAGCGAAAGCTGAGAGAGAGAAGAATTCCCCCCATATAAAGGAAGGACACTTCCTCCCACTCTCACCGAAGCGGAGGCTGCTGAAAACGTCACCCACTGAGTTCAACGAGTGACGTCCCGGCCCGCCTCCTCTTCCGCTCTTGTCAATAAAGTTGAGTGTGAAGAAGCGTGTGGTGGGAGGGGTTTATGTGAGCGGGATTGTTAACTTGTTCTCCTCGGTGTCCGGGAAAGATGCAGTCGGTGCGGGGGGATTCCTCATTGCCACAGCAGGCCGGCCTGGTAGGTGTGGGGGAGATATACCTGGGCTGACTTAGAGGAGGCTATTATCAATAGGGAATCACCACAACATGAAGAGGTAAAGCTCAACTCTTTAACCACTTGACCATTGAAATATTTACCCCCCATTCATGACCAGGCCATTTTTTTATGAGACAGCACTGTGGTACTTAATTGACAATTGCGCAACGCCAAATAAAATCAATGTCTTTTTTTCTCCCTCAAATAGAGCTTTCTTTTGGTGCTATTTTATCACCTGCATTTTTATTTTATAAACAAACTGTGTGTGTGTGTGTATATGTGTGTATATGTGTATATATATATATATATATATATATATATATATATATATATATACAGGGCTGGACTGGGACAAAAATTTGGCCCTGGACTTCATCCAGACTGGCCCACTTTGACAGGTCTCTCCTATGGCGGCCGGACAACTCCTGCTCCCCCCGGGAGTAGAACGGCTGGTACTGGTATTCTTATAGGCAGTACCCAGTGGGGAAGCTAGACATTATTTCACCCGAGGCAGAGAATCAGTTCAGTGCTCCCCCCCCCCCCCCCCTTATGGGACAAGATTAGGTAGAAGTGAGAAACTCCCAGGCCATAGCTGTTGAGTCAGCTGTCTGTCCCCTCCCCTATGTTCCTCTGTCATCCCCTCTGGTCCTCCCCCTGCTTCTTTGTTCCCCCCAGGTGAGCGCTGTGGGCAGGGAGAGGAGGTGAGCGCTGCAGGAAGGGAGGGAAAGAGGAGCGCTGTCACTGAAGCCGGCCCACCGTGAAACTCCCTGTAGTCCCAATGGCCAGTCCATCCCTGTGTGTGTATGTGTGTGTATATATATATATATATATATATATATATATATATAAATTATATTTTATTATTCACCAGGGTGGATTTGATTTAAACCATAATTTTTAACCACTTGGTGTCTGTGCTATAGCTGAATGACAGCCACAGTGCGGACCCCAAATGCTGGGAGGCCCTCAATAGACCTCCTCCCCTTTGCGTGCTCCTTGTGCACCTCTGCAGGGCATGAGCGGAGCGCGCTGTGATCAGTCACTGAGACTCGGGTGATCACAGATCCGTGTAAGGGGCTGGTCACCGACCCTTACCATGTAATCCGCTGTCAGCGAATGACAGCTGATCATGTGATGTAAACAAAGGATCGGTAATCGTGTTTTTTTTTCTCCTCACACTGACAGCGTGAGGAGAAAAAAAAGCTGATCACTGGCTTATGTGCAAAGGACATCTGTCCCCAATGCCCCATCAGTGCCCTTCAGTGCTTGCCTTATCATTGCCCATCAGTCCAGCCTCATCGGCATACATCAATGAAGGAGAAAAATTACCTGTTTGCAAAATGTTATAACAAAATATAAAAAAATAAAAAAAATTAATTGGTCTTTTGTAACAAAAAATAAAAACCACATAGGTGTTCAAATTGGGTGCAGTGTTGTATGACTACGCAATTGTCATTCAAAGTGCATCAGTGCTGATTATTTGTCTGGGCAGGAGGGGGGGGGGCTTTATGTGCCCATTAACCACTTAAGGACCCCCGCACGCACATATACGGCCACAGAATGGCACGTACAGGCACAAGGGCGTAAATTTACGTCCCCGCCTAAGTGCGGTTCGGGGGTCCCATCGGGACCCCCTCCGCGGCGTGCGGGGGGTCCCCCTGGCTCCGGGAGCGATCCGGGATGAGCGGGCGGATGTCGGCGTTTACCCGCCCCCCCGCGATCGCTCCCAGCCAATGCGCGCGCTCCCAGCTCCTGTCACTTCCTCCTCCTGTGTTTACACAGGAAGGAGGAAATGATGTAATCTCTCATCGCAGCGGTGTTTCCCAGCGCTGCTGATGAGAGAAGACATCACAAGTAAGTGTGCACCAACACAACACTGACACACACTCACATAGGCACATTAACCCCTTGTGATCGCCCCCCCCCACCCCCCCTGTCACAGTGTCACTGAATGCAGTGATCTAATCACTGCATTTAGTGTCAGTGTGACAGGCAGTGTAAAAAACAGTTAGTGTTAGGTCCAGGGTAGCCCCCCCACCCCCCCTAATAAAGTTTTAACCCCCTGATCACCGCCCTAGTTAACCCTTTCACTCCCTATTGCCAGCATCACTAAGCGATCATTTTTCTGATCGCTGTATTAGTGTCGCTGTTCCCGCTAGGTAGGTTTTTTTTTTTTTATTGCGATTTTTTTTTTTTTTTTTTTTTTTTTTTTTACTAAAGACATGTGGCTAAATAAATTTTGGCCTAAATGTTTGACTAAAATTTAGTTTATTTGATTTTTTTTAACAAAAAGTAAAAAATAGTGTTTTTTTTTCAAAAATGTCGCTCTATTTTTGTATATAGCGCAAAAAATAAAAATCGCAGAGGTGATCAAATACCACCAAAAGAAAGCTCTATTTGTGGGAAGAAAAGGACGCAAATTTTGTTTGGGAGCCACGTCGCACGACCGCGCAATTGACTGTTAAAGCGACGCAGTGCCGAATCGCAAAAACACCTTGGGTCATTTAGCAGCGTATTGGTCCGGGTCTTAAAGGGGTGTTACAGCCCACAAATGTGTTTATTAAAAGTCAGCAGCTACAAAAAGTGTAGCTGCTGGCTTTTAATAAACACTCACTTACCTGCTCCTGCGTTCCAGCGACGCGCCGACCGGGGCTCCGCTCCTCTCCCCCCCTCCCCGGCCGGCGTCTCCATCCTAACTGTGGGCACCCAGCCGTGACAGCCTTCGGCTTCACGGCCGGGCACCCACTGCGCATGCGCGAGCCGCACTGCGCATGCGCGCGCGGCGCGGCTCGCCTCTGATTGGAGAGGCGATCGCATGGGACCTGTCAGTGTCCCATGTGATCGCCTACAGGGAGGGGCTGGTGTAGGCGATTAAGGCTTAATCGCCTAACCAGCCCCTCGGCGGAAGCAGGAAGTGGGACAGGAAGTCCCACTCCTACTGAAGCCCCCACTCCCCCCCCCAAAAAAATTACATGCCAAATGTGGCATGTATGGGGGTAAGGAGTGGGATAAGAGGAAGTTCCAAATTTGGGTGGAACTCCTCTTTAAGTGGTTAAGCAAGTGGTTAACCACTTAAGGACCCCTTCACGCCAATATACGTCGGCAGAATGGCACAGCTGGGCACATCCACGTACCTGTATGTGGCCCTTAAAGCCAAGCCGCGGTGTCACGCGGAAAAAAATCTGCCCCGGGCGCCCATGACTCTGGCTACGCCACTGCATGGAAGGCCATGTGACCGCTCTCCTCCAATCTAAAGCAACACTCGGAGGAGAGCGGCCAACGAGAACAATTCTATTGAGGTATTTGGAAGCTTCAGCTTACAATGAGACTGACACAGGAGGAGCGGTGTAGGAGGGGCTGGCAGTGATTTATTTTTTTCCTAACTTTAGGCTTTGCTGGCAGTGCTGTCCAAGGTCCAGGAGAGGCAGGACTGGCTGGCTTGACCGGCCCCCCCAATGTGTGGCACCCAGGGCAGACCGCCCGATCCCCGCCCCCTGTTGGTAAAAAAACAAATATCAGTGTATAACACGAATGCACTGTTATACGCTGATAAATAAAGTTCATGAGGGTAAACGTCCCTCCTTGCCATTAACTTCCCGTTTTCATTCCTTAATCACTTCCTGACGGCCGTACGACTTTATACGGCCGCAGTGTGGTTCTTAATCTCTGGGAGGCCGTCTATATACGGCCTCCAGCCACTGGGGGGCACGCGAGCACCGCCGCATCATCACTGAGATGCCGATGCGCGTGCCTGGCGGCCGCGATGTCCACCAGGCACCCACGATTGGCGGTTACAGAGACAAGGACGTGGATCTGTGTAAACACACAGATCCACGTCCTGTCAGGGAAAGAGGAGACCGATCTGTGTCCCTTGTACATAGGGACACAGATCAGTCACCTCCCCCAGTCAGTCCCCTCCCCCCACAGTTAGAACACTATGCAGGGTACACATTTATACCCTTCCTCACCCCCTAGTGTTAACCCCTTCAATGGCAGTCACATTTATACAGTAATTGGTGCATATTTATAGCACAGATCGCAGTATAAATGTGAATGGTCTCAAAAGTGTCCGATGTGTCCGCCATAATGTCGCAGTCCCAATAAAAATCGCAGATCGCCGCCAAAAATAATAATTCAGTCGCTTATTGACATTTTCTGCCTAGACTGAGAATTTTTATTTTGTTTAACCACTTAAGACCCAGACCAAAATGCAGGTAAAGGACCAGGCCCCTTTTTGCGATTCGGCACTGCGTCGATTTAACTGATGGGGCTCCCAAACAAAATTTGCGTCCTTTTCTTCCCACAAATAGAGCTTTCTTTTGGTGGTATTTGATCGTCCCTGCGATTTTTATTTTTTGCACTATATACAAAAATAGAGCAACATTTTTGAAAAAAAAATCAATATTTTTTACTTTTTGTTATAAGAAAAATCAAATAAACTAAATTTTAGTCAAACATTTAGGCCAAATTGTATTTAGCCACATGTCTTTAGTAAAAAAAAAATCGCAATAAAAAAAAAATAGCTACCTAGCGGGAACAGCGACACTAATATAGCGATCAGAAAAATGATCGCTTAGTGATGCTGGCTATAGGGAGTGAAAGGGTTAACTAGGGCAGTGATCAAAGGGTTAAAACTTTATTAGGGGGTACGGGGCTACCCTGAACCTAACACTAACTGCCTGTCACACTGCCTGCGTGTCCTGGTGTCAGTGTAGTGTTGTGCAGACTTACTGTGTGATGTGATCTCTCCTCAGCGGTGGTTGAAAATACCGCCGAGAGCAGAGATCACATCACTTCCTCCTCAGCTCGGCCAGCAAACCGGACCACCGCATGTACCAGGGGGGGGGGTCCCGATCGGACCCACGTCAAGACAGGAACGTATATATACGTTGATGTGCCATTCTGCTGACGTAAATGTACATGCAGCGGTCCGCAAGCAGTTAAGTTGGGCTATTTATTATAGCAACAATAAAAAATATTGATTTTTTTTTTTTCACAATTTTCACAAAAAATAAAAACCGCAGAGGTGATCAAATACCACCAAAAGAAAGCTCTATTCGTGGGGAAAAAAGGACGCCAATTTTGTTTGGGAGCCACGTCACACGACTGCGCAATTGTCAGTTAAAGCGACGCAGTGCCGTAAGCTGAAATTTTACCTGAGCGGGGGGGGGGGGGGTATATGTGCCCAGTAAGCAAGTGGTTAACGAAAATGGATTGGATTTTCGTTATAGTTTTCATTAATTTATGAAAATGTGCTGTACTCTTTGGTTTTCGTCACTTTAAAAAAAAGCCACTGACAAAAATTATGACCAACGTTTTCGTTGACAAAATTTAACACTGATTGTAAGTCAATGGAAACGCATCAAAACAGCATTAATGTGACCTGACTCTAAAGGTGCACAAAGGCACATCAGTGTAAAGCCGGGTACACACGATCAAATTCATCCGCTGAAAACGGTCCGACGGACCGTTTCAGCAGACAAATTCAATCGTGTGTACGGGCGGACAGACAGGTTTTTCCAGCAGACAGATTTTAAAGCATGCTTTAAAATCTGTCTGCTGGGAACCCGTCCGCCCGACATGTCTGCTGGTTAGTACGCTAACCAGCAGACATATCTGTCCTCACATGCGTCGAATGGAATCGACGCATGCGCGGAAGTGTTTTACTTCCTGGTGACTAGGGGTGCAACAGATCAAAAAACTATCGGATCGATCCTTGAATCAGGAGTCACAGATCGGATCATTTTCGGATCAACACAAAATGGAGCTCATGTGCTTAAATACAGTATTTGGAAATCTGACGGACTGTTTAATGTTAATTTTTAAAAGCTGCAGCAAACCTGCTGACCTCACATAGTTGCTAATGTGACAGAACACGTCTGATATTCACTTTTAATTTAACATTTATACAGTCCATCGGATTTACAAATACTGTATTTAAGCAAATAAGCTCAGTTTTGTGTTGAAATTACTGCAACCCACCATTGCCCCCAGCCCCCCACTCATCACGTAATGTCCACCATTCCCAACCACTCGTCGTCACATCACTGTTCCAGTGCAACATTGCCCCCACATTAGTAATAATAGCCAGTAGTTTAACATTGCCCCCACATAGTAATAGCCAGTAGTTTAACATTGCCCCCACATAGTAATAGCCAGTAGTTTAACATTGCCCCCTTATAGTAATAGCCAGTAGTTTTACATTGCACCCACCAAGTAGTAATAATAGTAGCCAATAGTTTAACTCACTGTACTGCACCGCACTGACTGTCCTGCTTTGCGCGCTCTTTCGTACAATACAAGATCCACGAGCAGAGGGGTGATGACGTTGGCGCGCACCGCCGCCGCCGGGTGTACCAAGATGGCCGACCGCTCCGAAGCTAGGCCTAAGGCCGCGGCGGTTCGTTCCGCAGATCGCAATCTGTGCCGATCGTACAGGCCGACCCGTACGGATCGCGGATCGGTCACGATCCGTTGCACCCCTACTGGTGACGGTGACGTGGCGGCGTCAACGTCACCGCACTGTCTGCCGGCGGGGATTTTGGTTTGATCGTGTGTACACGATCAAACCAATCTATCCCAGCAGACAAATCCGATCAAATCGGTCTGACAGACCGATTTGATCGGATTTATTTGGTCGTGTGTACGCGGCCTTAAAGGAACACTAATGGTTCGTTTTTTATCCTCTAAAATCATTGATATATTGCAGAGCATTTAGAAGTTCCTTACCTCTTCTTTCAAATTGCCCAGCAAAGTATTGAATTTCATCTGTAAAAGTGCCACTTCCTGTGCCTCCTCTCTTTCCTCTCCTCCTGTGTCCCAGCCGTTTCTTATGGAGGAAAGCTTCACAAACATGACGTGCACAACGTGCTCGCCCCCTCTCTCTGCGTCTACACGTTCTCTGTCTTTCACAGCAGAGGAGACCAGCACATTCTTGAGCGTCTCTAGGACGCTGTAGCTCCGCCTCCCTCATTGCACGAGGGTTAGTGGGCTGGAGGAGGCGGGAATATGTGTGGGAGGAGGGACGAGCACCTAATAGGTATAGGCAGAGGGGCGGGAAGGGGTGTATACTGTGGGAGGTTGGGGCGGAGTGTGGCCAAATAGTGCATGAGAACGTTGCTCGTTCTCGTCCGCCCTTGGAAAGCAAAAAGCGGCTTCTGCGCATGTGCGAGCCGCTAAGCCTACTGGGAACTGTAGTTCCGAATAGGCAGTGACGTTTATACCAAGAGCGCGCACCGCAAAACCAGGAAGTGAGGGGAAAGGAGACACAGGACGGACGGCAGCATACAATGAACCTTCTTTTAAGCAGGTACAGCTATATTTTAAACAAAAATGCTGACTTTTTTCCTTAACACATGCATGAAGACTATATTTTAAATGGAAAACCTTTTTGACTTTTAAATGGTTCTATAGGATACAAGGCATTCAATAAACAGTCAGAAGAAAGAAGGGGCATCTAAACGGCATTCACTCTTCTGTGTATATCCTCATAGCTGCAGCAGCAATGCTAGCTGTAATATTTGGCACAAAAGTGAATTAAACGTGAAAGAGAAGCAATCTGCATACCGTATATACTCGAGTATAAGCCAAGTTTTCAGCCCTTTTTTTTTTTGGAGCTGAAAATACCCCCCTTGGCTTATACTCGAGTCAGTGTACCTGGAATTGAGAGGTGGCAGGCGTCCATTGTTTAAAACTCACGGTCTCTGCATGAGCTGGATTGTGGTTGCGTAACGTAGAGGAAATTAAACACCTGGAAGACCTGGTGCTTACAGCACAGAATAAGCAAGAAAAACACTCTAAAGCTTGGAGGTTGTAGAACCTATACATATATTCCGATTAAGGGCAATCCTTGCTGAACTCTTAATAGCCGCTTCAACGTCGACCCAAAATGGGCCGACGGTAGCAACGTATCCATCACCCCGTGCCGAACATACCACCTTCCCCCCTCTTCTTTCCTTTTCCCCTCTGGACTAGTTTTCCTCCTACTTCTTTTATTCTTTTTATTTTTCACTTTCTTTTTGCCTCCCTCGCTCTTTCTGAGGTTTCCTCGACTGATGGTCTTATAATAAGTTGTGGGAGGCCGAGTATTTGTTAGAGACGCAGCCATTCCAACTACAACGTAATCTTAACTAAAAACACGGGATGGATTGTTCAGGTTGATATTGCAGATGCTAGCTGGTGTGGAATTGTCTATGGTTTCACTATGGGAGTGCCCTGGTACCGACCCTGTCTGGGGCGACAGTGTAGATGCTTGATTACACAGTCGTAATGTGACTCTTACTGCAAGTTTACGTGTGTGTGATATGGTCTAGAGAGACCACAGTTTTTCTGTAATTTTCTGTATTTTATTGTGTAAAAAAAAAAAAATCCTAATAAAATTGATATTTAAAAAAAAAACTCACGGTCTCCTCCTGGTGCCTTCTGTGATAGGTGGAACTGTGTCTGCTGAGAAACGCCTATCGCAAACGTTCTCTCATCCTCAGGTTTCCCAGCAGACACTGTGTTCAATGTTCCGCCAATCACGGATGCCTTCTCATCCTCAGACAAGAGGATGTCCGTGATTGGCGGAACACTGAATACAGTGTCTGCTGGGAAACTGAGTCTGAGGATTAGAGAACGTTCGTGATAGGCGAAATTGTGTCTGCTGAGAAACGCCTATCATGCAAGAAACCAGGGGGAGGCCGCGAGTTTTAAACAATAAATGGACGCCCACAGCCTGTCAATTTCAGGCACAGTTGCAATGGGCACAGTGAGGCGTGCAAATGGGCATTTTTTTTCCTTTTACAGTAGCTGCTGCATTCTCACCCTCGGCTTATACTCGAATCAATAAGTTTTCCCATATTTTTTTGTGGTAAACTTAGGTACCTCGGCTTTTACCCAAGTATATATGGTATTTAACATTTACCCATAAGAAGTTATAAAAAATGTCTGCCCGGAGTTCTGCTTTTATGGATATGAGCTTGTATATGGCTGTGATGTGAGAGAAATCATGTTCTTCCTCCCCCGGTGCACACCAATGCTCTGCACTGTGAATTTACACCATTGAACTGTGTTGAGACTACTTTTTTTATAACCGCACAGGTGATGTGATCAGCCCTTAGGGTAATTTTTTTTTTCAGAATTATTTTTATCCTTTCTACAGATTATCACATGGTTGAAGAAAATGTTTGGTGACAAAGCACTGCCACCCTACGAGGTGAACACACGGACGGTAGAGATCTTGTGTCAGTTAGCAGAGTGGAATGAGGCTCGAGATAAAGATCTAACCCTTGTCATTGAGGATCAGAAAATGAAAACTTCAGAAATAAAAGCTGAAGGTGCTTTCATCCTTCCTTTTTTTTTATTTTTTATATATGTTATTTTAAAATGATGCTTTTACTGTGAGTAGATGTAAATACTTAAATATACTCCAATGCAAAGTTATGTCAGTGTAATGCGCGCTGAACACTGCACTGCCTATCGGGCACTAGAGTCCTTACAAAATAGTTTTTGTTTGGGTGCAGTTTCGCCAGCAGTCACATGACCACCTTGAGTTCCGTGCTTCTCTAGCACAGAAGTGGATGCGGGATGTATTTGTCTGATCCAGTCCTTACATACAGCTATGAACCTAAAATATCATGTGTGCTGCAGGAAAGACGGTTGGAACCATCCAAATGGAGGTCTTGCAGATATGCTATTAAATATAAAAACTAAATAGGACTGCAGTTTACAGAGGCCAGCAATGTCTGTGCTTGCTTTAGGCTGACAATACCCATACACCAACGCAGCAGGGAGAGGGAAACAAAGTTGATGGAATTACAGTAGCAATCTGCCAGCTGTATCGGCTCTCTTCTGGAATTCTGAGTTGCTTAAAACTAGGTAGGGCTGTCCTGATACCACTTTTTTAAGACTGAGTACAAATACCGATCAGTTTTTTTTTTTTTTTTTCAAGTACTCGCCGATACCGATTACCAATACTTCTTATTTACAATGCTTTCTTAGGGGGGGGTGGATGGTGTCGGTGTGTTTTTTTTTTTTAATTTTTTTAATTTGTATTATTTATTTACAATTTATTTATTGCAATATATATTTTTTTTTCTTAGCCCTGTTGGGGGGCTTTGGTGAGATATCGGGGGTCTTAACAGACCTCCTGAAATCTCCTTTTGAGACAGAGAAAGGGACTAGGGACACAGATTCCCCAGTCCCTTTCTCAGCTGCACTGAAAATAAATGGACAGGAGACAGAGGCTCCTATCCATTCATAAACTGAAGCATCGGAAACACGGGTTACGATCACTGACTCTGTTCATTCGGAAAAGGTAGGAGCCAGGTTTAGCGGCTCCTACCTCTGCTCTCCATCCTGACAGAGGGGGCGGCGGAGGATATGGAGTGTGACACAGAGGGGGACATGGAGGGTGACACCAAGCACGGAAGGGGAAAGCAGCAGCATGGAGGGGGAGAGCAGCAAGGATGGGGGAGGATACAGGGACAGTCAGGAATCGGGTGAAGCATCGGAGCATTTTCCCAGAGTACAAGTACTCGGGAAAATGCTTGGTATCGGGACAACCCTAAAACTACGGATCCATGGGTAAGACACTGCAACTTAGCATTTAGATCAGTGGTCATCAACCCTGTCCTGCAGGGCCCACTAACAGGCCAGATTTTATGTATTACCTTGGGGAGATGCAGACTAGAATACTGCATCCACTGAGCAGCAAATGACATCACCTGTGATGCATTTCAGTTATCTTGCAAACCTGGCCTGTTAGTGGGCCCTGCAGGACAGGGTTAATGACCACTGATTTAGATGACTGCAATGTTGGTGCAAAGGACATTACATGATAGTTGGGTTGAAAAAAGACACTAGTCGCAAACCTCCATATGCACAATCCTATATCTGGAGTTCAACCAGAGGATATTGCGTACATAAAAAAAATTAAGTTTTGCCCATACATGCATCCTTAACCACATGGCGGGCGCCGCAAGCACTTTTACGTTGTCACAATGGCACAGGTAGGCAATTTTATTTTTTTTCAAAATTGTCGCTCTGCTTTTGTTTATAGCGCAAAAAATAAAAACTGCAGAGGTGATCAAATACCACCAAAAGAAAGCTCTACTTGTGGGGGGAAAAAAGGACACCACTTTTGTTTGGGAGGCACATTGCAATTGTCGGTTAAAGCCACACAGTGCCGAATCGCAAAAAGTGGCCTGGTCTTTGGCCAGCCAAATGGTCTGGAGCCACGTTCTGCATGCCAATGTAGATAAGTGGCTGGAAAATGTTCCTTACCCATACGTCCTCCCAGAACTGCGCCCTGTGTACTTCCCTTGGGGTGCGCAGCATATACCCGATGTATGTATTTGCCAGATACAGTAGCTTGCCAATCGCGGTATCCAGAAAACGCAGACTAGTAAAGCTCCTTACTAGATCCAGTCAATCTACAGCCTTGTGCATCTGCATGAGAAGGACTTGGGGCACAATGATTTTAAAGGGTCCTGCTGTTTGCCAGGAGAAGATCAGGGGGATTCGAGGAGCTCAAATGACAGAGATGGCAGCGTGGCATCCTCATTAGATTAATTTATTTAATGAAAACAAATGGTACCCTTGCATATCAAATTCTCTGTGTTCTGCATGGAAACAGTCTGCGTGTCGTGGTAACCCCTATTGTGTCAATGAGAAGTGAAGGGTGCTGCTGGGGGGGGCTGGATTAAATAATGCATTTTGGAGTTTCTCCTCCATCGACAAATCCAAGCCAGCAACACCCTTCACTTTTCATTGACACGATAAGGGTTGCCACGAGGCAGGCTGATTATTGGTGGGCATTTGACAGCTGTCATGATTTGATCTCTCCAGAGCGGGCCAGAGAGATGGGACTGGTTTACATCCATTGACCGCTTTGCAGTCTATCAATCCATCATCCTTCTGGCAGCTCAGTGGTGTTCCTATCTTCTACCTGTGCTGACTACTGAGAATTTGATATGTAAGTGTACTTTTTTTGTTTTTAAATAAATGACTGCATTATTCTAATGAGGATCCCGCACTTCTATCTTTTTATCGTTTGAATCACAGTATCAGACTACTGTGAGTAGCTCTGGTACCATGTGATCCCTAAGACCAATCACAGCAATCAGTTACAGTAGTAAGCAAGGCTGTCATTCATGATGCCTTGCTTACTACTGTGTTATCTATGGTCACAACAATTGCATGGTACCAGGACCAGTCACAGCAGCCTTGTACCATGTAATAGCAGTGATGACCTATCACAGCTTTGTTGTAAATATGTGTGATGACTAATGATTGTAATTATTAGTATTACCATAGAAACAAGAGTACACAAATTTAGCACAAAACTCCTTAAATCCAACCAAATTCTCCCGCAACAACTTTCATCCAGAGGTATGCATTTACTGGATCCCATAAACAATAAAAGTCCACTTTGGACTTGCAAATAGAACAATCGCAAGCCTTTAACCACATGCCGATCGCCCACCGCAGTTATACGGCGGGACGGTGGCACTGCTGCGCGAGAGCACATAGCTTTACGTCCTATCTTTAAGGTGCGCGTGCGCCCCCGCTCGCCCCCCTAGCGTGCCCGGCGGGCGCGATCGCCGCCGGGCACGCGCGCTCGTTCGTTACAGAGCGGGGTCCGGGAGCTTTGTGTGTAAACACAAAGCTCTCGGTCTGGTCAGCGGGGGAAACGCTGATCTCCTGTTCATACAATGTATGAACAGAAGATCAGTGATTTCCCCTAGTGAGTCAAGCCCCCCATACAGTTAGAACACACCAGGAACACACTTAACCCCTTCCTTGCCCCCTAGTGTTAACCCCTTCACTGCCAATGGCATTTTTATAGTAATCCAATGCATTTTTATAGCATTGATTGCTATAAAAATGCCAATGGTCCCAAAAAATTGTCACAATTGTCCGATGTGTCCGCCATAATGTCTCGGTGCTGAAAAAAACACTGATCGCCGCCATTACTATGAAAAAAAAAATCTTAATAAAAATACCATAAAACTACCCCCTTTTTTGTAAACGCTATAAATGTTTGCGCAAACCAATCAATAAACGATAATTGCGATTTTTTTATTTTATTTATTTTTTACAAAAAATATGTAGAAGAATACGTATCGGCCTAAACTGAGGGAAAAATATGTTTTTTTTTATATATTTTTTGGGGATATTTATTATAGCAAAATGTAAAAAATATTGCATTTTTTTCAAAATAGTCGCTCTATTTTTGTTTATAGCGCAAAAAATAAGAACCGCAGAGATGATCAAATACCACCAAAAGAAAGCTCTATTTGTGGGAAAAAAAGGACGCCGATTTTGTTTGGGAGCCTCATCGCACGACCGCGCAATTGTCAGTTAAAGTGACCCAGTGCCGAATCACAAAAAGTGCTCTGGTCTTTGACCAACAATATGGTCCGGGGGTTAAGTGGTTAAAGTACCTAAACCCCTTGTCATAGCAAACAGAGGCGCTTCACTCATCCAGCATGTATATCCAATCTACAGTATATTATGCACCTAAGCAACTTCAATGCATGCTATTCTGTATACATGTGATTATTTCCAGTGGCTATAGCTGCTGGCAATAAGCACTGTGTTCTCCTTGCACCCCCAGTAGGGAGTGCTCCCTGTGGTCTGTTTACAGTAGTAAACAAGTTTTTAAGGAATAAAACCTTTTGAACATTGTTGGATTGCTTATTTTAGTGATTTTCACTGTAATAAGCAATCGGAGTGTGTTAAAATAAATATGCAGCTGTAGAGTTTGGGAATGTCACTTCCTGTGATTAGCGGTGTGCAGTAGCTGCTTCCTGGCAGGATCAGGAAGGTGGGGGGCTTTGAAAATGCCCAAGCCCATCTCTAGTGTTAAGGTATTTTCTGTGGTCTTCTTATCTACTTGCCTGACTTACCTTGGACCAGGAGTCCTTGATATGAAGCCAGAGGTCTAAAGCAATATGATGGGGGCAAAATATTTTTTACAAAAGCGTTTTTTTTTTTTTTTTATCCAAACCCCTAGTGTCATGTTCCAGTGAGCGTATGGTGTGAAGGTGGCATGGGCATGTTTTGGAGCACGTCATCTGTTTTTGTTCATAGGTACGTGCACAATGAAGATATGTTTCCAGTGGGGGGGCGTGGCTTGCACGCGATCGGGATGGCTGCTTGATCGCTGAGCTCTGTCAGAAAACCGGGGATTAACGGCAAAACGATCGAATTCAAAGACGACATCGAACGATAAATACCTCACTAATTCCGCGGAGATCGTTCCCGATGTCACAACGAAAGAGAAAGGACAAAAAACAAGCTGATAAAGCCTCTGACGTCACAGATATGCTGGTCTCAGCTGTGAGGCAAAATCAAAATGGCGCTGGTGTCAATTCTATTCAGCAGGCATCGTCATACACGGATCTCACAGATGATGGCCAAGACTCCTGGGGAGCTGAACAAAGTACATCACAGAATGTAAACTTCTCCTCGCATAGCCCCTCTACACAAAGCCCGGTGAAAACTAAGAGGAGGATTGACACTGAAACGCAGCTTCTAAACTCTGGAATGGCAATGTTAACTCAGGTTCAGGTAGGCCCCTTTACTGCATCATCAATTGTCAATTACCCTACATCAGGACAACCAGTATTAGACACGACGATGAAAGAAATGCTTATATCTCTACAAACGTCGCTTATGTCTAACTTTTCACTTATGATGAACAATTTTTCAAACGAGATGAAAGGAATGGGGGACAGGATCCATGTAATTGAAAACAAAATGGACGATCAATCTGATACTGTGCATGATCTTATTGACGCATATAAAGAATTGTCAGATGACAATGTAAAGATCAAAACCAAGCTCGCAGACCTCGAGGATCGTTCCAGAAGGAACAATGTTAAATTGAGGGGGGTCCCCGAATCTGTAACCCCGAAAGATTTACCGAAATATGCGGACAATCTGATTGCTAACCTATTGCCGGAATCATCCCAAATCGAACGCATGATAGATCGCATTCACCGCATACCAAAACCCAAACATCTAGACGCTGCTATTCCCAGAGATGTCTTGATGAAAATAAAAAATTTTCCTACTAAGGAAAAGCTATTAACCAAAGCTAGAGTCTTGTCATCACTACCTGATCCATATGCAGAAATACATCTTTACTCAGATCTTTCGCAATATACCCTGAATTTACATAGTTACATAGTTAGTCAGGTTGAAAAAAGACACAAGTCCATCCAGTTCAACCATAAAAAAATAAAACAAAGTAAAACACAGTACATCCTCCCATACACCCAACTCCATACCCACAGTTGATCCAGAGGAAGGCAAAAAACCCCAGCAGAGCCATGATCCAATTTGCTACCAGAGGGGAAAAAATTCCTTCCTGATCCCCCGAAAGGCAATCGGATTTACCCCGGATCAACTTTACCTACAAAACTTAGTACTCAGTTATATTATGTGCATTTAGGAAAGAATCCAGGCCTCTCTTAAAGCAATCTACTGAGCTGGCCAGAACCACCTCTGGAGGGAGTCTGTTCCACATTTTCACAGCTCTTACTGTGAAGAAACCTTTCCGTATTTGGAGGTGAAATCTCTTTTCCTCCAGACGTAAAGAGTGCCCCCTTGTCCTCAGTGTTGACCTTAAAGTGAATAACTCAACACCAAGTTCACTATATGGACCTCTTATGTATTTGAGGAGACAACTAAAGACTACTACTAAAGCCTTGAACAATCACAGTATTCAATACAAATGGAAACACCCTGCAACGCTGATCATCACCAATAATGGGACTACTACTGTGGTGTTGAACCCCCAGGACGGCCTGCAGCTTCTTCATTCATGGGGTATAATTCCAGATATCTCTCCTGATGACAACAAACTGATGGGAAAACCGCACTTCGGTAATCAAACACGATATGATTACCGCCCGCCAAAAAGACGCTGATCCACGTTGAAATATTATTTATCTTCCTTTGATTTATATTCTTTCAATTTACTGTTATCGGCTTATACCCCTGGTATCTGATATGCTGTGTTTGTTTTTTCTTCTTACTTGAACTTTACACCCCCGTTAGTCGGCTTAGTAATACACCCGACTATTCTTTTTTTTTTTTTTCTTTTTGTTTATTGCTTGGATCATATTGGCTCTTATTGTTCCACAAAGGTGGGATAATAACATATTCCTTCTATTCATTCGCAAGCAAATAATTGCTTTGGTTTATAAGTATTAGAACAGATTTTTGTTTGTTTATTTTGTTTGTTTTGTCTATTTTATTTGTTTTACTTTTTGTTTAGGTTTCAGTTTGTTTCATTTAGCTTTACCTTTATTTTTATTTTTATTTTCATTTTTAAATTTTTACTTTTATTCTTAAAGTTGTTACAAAGTCTCTTATAAATATCTTTCTCTCGGTTGTCTATAACCCAGAGACCTTCTATATATTTCACCTACTGTTCTAGTACCGAGAGTCATAATACCTTGTAAGTATTGTCCACAATATCTAGAAATGTCTATTAATTTTCTATCCACCAATGCCAATGGCTTAAACCACCCTGCTAAAAGAGCATCATTGTGGAAATTGGTATGGTCTTCTAATTGTGACATTCTATGCATACAGGAGACTCACTTTCTCAGAGATAATGCTCCGATATGCCAACATAGATCTTACCCCCATATTTTCAAAGCGAACTATACTCGCAAACAAAGAGGAGTATGTATTGCCATACGTGACACCCTAGCCTTTACTCTTCTGGACTGTTACTCGGATCCTGAAGGCAGGTTTCTTTAGTATGCACGTTGGACAATGTTCTATATACGCTGGTAAATATATATGCGCCAAATGTTAGACAAATGAAATTCCATAAGTCTACTCTAAACAAAATAAGAGAACTTCAGAAGGGTCTTCTCCTAATTTGTGGGGATTTCAACTTAGTACCAGACATTGTCATGGACTCATCCTCCAATGCTAAGATTTTCTTCCCCCTTGTCACCGTTTCTTTTTGAAAATGATTTGTATGATATCTGGAGGTGTTGTAACGCGACTGAAAAGGACTATTCATTCCATTCTCCACGTCATAACACTTACTCCAGAATTGATTTATTTATATCTGATAAATGGTTGCTACAAAATGTACTGGATGCTTGCATTCATACTGCCACTTGGTCGGACCACGCCCCTATTAGTTTAAAAATGAAAAATGCTAATTCTAATCATAGATCTTATTTATGGCGTATAAATAATTATCTTTTACAACAACCTGATAACATTGAATATATCTCTCAAAAATGTACTGAATTTTTTTCAGACAACTTGGGATCGGTGTCCGACCAGGTGGTAGTGTGGAACGCCCATAAAGCTTACATACGGGGACTATTTATACAACTTGGTTCTCAAGCAAAAAAGAAAAGGGAAGCAAACATAGAGGAACTTACCAAAAAATTGAATATCATAGATCAAGAAAATAAGTCTAACCCGTCAACATCTCTCAAATCCCAGATCTTCAGACTCAGACATGATTTACGTGCTCTACTTCTAGAATTTCATGACCATAAACTTAGAAAGTTGAAGGCAAACTCCTATGTTACTAATAACAAAGCAGGGAAAGTTATGGCAAACCGTATAAAGGGTCATAGACGAAAAACTAAGATATCATACATTTATGACCCTGTTTCTCAAGATAAGATAATTAACCCTCAATCCATAGCTGATGCCTTTAGCTCATATTATGGTAAACTATACAACCTTAATGAGGATGGTGATACTCACCAGCCATCAACTAAAGAAATCCTAGATTTTCTTTCCCATGTTAATTTACCCAAATTATCTGATGACCAACTTAAACAGTTAAATTCTTGTTTTTCTGACGTCGAAATTATAAGCGCCATTAACTCTCTTCCCAAGGCCAAAGCCCCTGGTCCAGACGGATATTCGAATGAATACTTAAAAATATTCCATAAACAGCTTGTACCACATATGAAAGAATTATATAATGCTGCTGCTTCTTTCTCTTCCTTTCCTGATGAAATGCTATCTGCACTCATTATTACTCTCCCTAAACCTGGCAAGGACCCTACTTCTCCCCCAAATTTTCGTCCTATTTCCTTATTGAATGCAGACTTGAAAATCTACTCAAAGATTATAGCCAATAGAATAGTCGACATACTTCCCAAACTAATAAACATGGACCAAACTGGCTTCACCAGGGGTCGTTAAACGTCTGACGCAACCAGACGATTAATTGATGTTATCCACAATGTTGGCATAAACGGAACGCCTTCTCTGCTCCTTTCATTAGATGCAGAGAAGGCGTTTGATAGGGTTAACTGGTCCTATTTGTCACTCGCTCTTAAAAAATTTGGCTTTGAGGGTCATATTCTTAAAGCCGTACTTGCCCTCTATTCCAACCCCACAGCACGAGTTTTGAATTCCAACCTTTTATCGAAACCCTTTCGTATCACCAATGGCACCAGACAAGGATGCCCATTGTCCCCCTTAATATTTAATTTAATGATTGAACCTCTATCGGAACATATTAGATCTAAATCTAAAATAGAAGGCATCACTATAGGATCCGATACCCACAAAATTAGTTTGTTTGCCGACGACATAATTTTAATGTTAACTTCTCCCTCATCCTCCCTACTTGAAGTCCAAAAATGATTGTCTTGGTTTGGTAAAGTATCATTTTATAAGATTAATGAAAGCAAATCGTATGCTCTAGATATTGGAATTGACGCAGTGACAATCTCCTCCAACACCAATTCCCTTATACTTGGGCAGACACTAGCATCCCGTACCTTGGAATTCATTTGACTAGATCCACTAAATCCTTATTTACACATAATTATATTCCTCTTAAAAATAAACTACAATCAGATCTGAAAGATTTAGGAAAACACGAATTTTCTTGGTGGGGCAGATTATCTGCTTTTAAAATGATCCACTTGCCTCAAGTCCTATACTTATTTAGAAGTTTGCCTATTCCAGTCCCTGTGTATTTCTTTAAATCCTTACAATCAATCCTTTCTAACTACATCTGGAAAGGGAAAAAATCTAGATGTGCCCATTATAAATTGATTAAAAATAGAATGTGGGAAGGAGTGGGTTATGTCTATTTTTCAAGACTATTTCTATGCCTCAATATTGTCTCAAATGAGAGAATGGTTCCAACCCTCCCCAACGACAAATTGGGGTCTAAGTGAATCCTCCTATTGTAATAAACTACCGACCAACCTATGGCTTTTTGGTGCACATATGGGAATTAAACTTACCTCGCACTTACCTCCCACAATGAAAGTATCCATTTCTACATGGCTTAAGATTTTGAATTATGTGACCTCTCCTGATACAACAATAACGGTAGACATTCCCTTTAAAACACTGCATCTTATAATGTATCACTCATCACTTAGTCTTTGGAGCGAACAAGGCGTGGAATCTATTTGTGACCTTTATGATAAAGGCACGATTAAACCATTCCAAACCATCCAGTCTGAGTTTAATATACCCCAACATTGTAATGCTCATTATAGACAAATAGCAAAACGTTTATGTAAATTGAATACCAAAAACGTTTGCCTACATAAATCAGTCTGGACCTTTCTCTCTACTAGTACTGAACCAAAGAGAAAAGGTATTACCTTTTTTTACAACCTACTTCAGGACAAGAGAATATTTTCAAAAACCCCATCACATCTACAATGGGAAAAAGACTTGGAGTGTTCTTACACTGATTACCAATGGCACATGGCTTGTAAAATAAACCAATCAACCTCTAAATGTGCATCACTATGGGAACTCTCAGTAAAGATCACTCTGAGGTGGTATTATACTCCAGATGTACTATCTAAATTTAGTCATCAGCAATCTAACCAATGCTGGAGACTGTGCGGAAAGAAAGGGGACTTGCTCCATATTTTATGGAGCTGTCCCATGCTTACTAAATATTGGACAGAAATATTTGGTATATTTTCGGCTTTAACTGGTTCATGGATAGATCCCAACCCTGGTTTAGCTTTACTGTCCTTGGGTATTGATGACATTCCTGCTGTTCTCAGGAATTCTATCAACCATTTACTTCTGGCCACAAGGCTCTCAATCACTAGAAAATGGAAGGACTCTTGTCCTCCCTCTACTATTGAAGCCATTGATTTGACCAATCTCCACTTCACGTATGAACGTATGATGGCCATTTCAATGAATAATCTTTACAAAAATGATGTTTCCTGGGCCCCATGGAAAAACTGGTATGAACTTGGGGTGTGGTAGCTCTCGACTGAACCCTTTTCAACATTTCTCTATGTCCTGGTTCATTACATGATACTTTGTATCCGGATGATACTGATTTCTCACGTGTTCTTTAGATTAGATTTCTTTTGATTAAGTTTACTTTGCTAACATTATACTCTGACCATTTCTAATACTGATACTTCTCTACATGATAAGTTAATTATCTAATTTATGCTTTGTTTACATACTTTCCATATTTTACTACTTATATACGACTACTTGATCTATCAGAATTTATGAATGTCACGTACTTCTTACACTATTTATTGTTACATTATATACTTATACTATGACAATGCTTTGTAACATATATGACTTAATATTTTTAAAAATTCAATAAAAACTATTGAAAGAAAAATATGTTTCCAGTCATTACAGCAAGAGGTTTTATTTTTATTTCACTTTCTCCCATGACCTTCCAGGACAGCACACCCGAGAGACGAGGGCTCCTCCCTACAGGAAACAGAATCAATTGATGGCTTGTTATAAGTCCCCACCCTTCCACTTGACCCCCAGTATTGATTGTGTTTCTCCTGAACATAGCAGCATGTTTGTCTTGTTTTAAAGACCAAATGACCGGGAAGGTGGTCCCCTGTTTAGACAGGTTCTAAGGAGGCCATGGAGGGCTGACCTAACCTGCAGACTTGTTCTTCTCACAGGTCACCCTCAAGGTTGCACCAGCGCTCTGGCCGCAAGGAAGTGCGCGCCATCACTGCATGCGCATGAAACTCCACCGGAAATCATCTTGCAGGAAGTACTAAACTCCAAGCCTCCCTCTGGTACATGGTTGCATCACAGGAAGTGGGTGGAGCCGGGGGAACATCGAGACCCGGAAGTGCTAGAAACGCCGGGAGATCGGCGTGGAGAGACAGAGCAAGGCGGCGAACAGTGGTTAGCTTGGTGTACTAGCCCCTCAAGCAGTACCAGCAGCCCAGGACCCAGCCAACCTCCTCATGGAACAAGCGGAAGGGGAGTTAACTACAAATGCGGGCAGATCCAGGTCGAGGCCCGGTGAGTAGAAACTAGGGTTGTCCCGATAACTAGTATTGGCACCGATACCGAGTATTTGCGGGAGTACTTGTACTCGCGCAAATGCTCCCGATGCTTCTGCCGATACTTTTTTTGTATTTATCAACATGTTCTGTGAAAATTCTTTGAGTTTTTTTACTACTGCGTGACAAGAAAATAAAACATTTTTACTCATTTTTATTCTTTTATAATGTCTTGAGTTAGAGTTCTTCATAATTCTAAAGAAAATATCCTTAGTCTGTATTGTGGTTTGAAAACTGTCACATGACATTTAAAAAAAGTATCGGTATCGGCGAGTACATGAAAAAAAGTATCAGTACTTGTACTCGGTCCTAAAAAAGTGGTATCGGGACAACCCTAGTAGAAACCCCCCATGGAAAGGGAGGGGGGAACTGGGTAAGAGGTCCTGGCTTCTAGGGGTCCGAGAATTCCTGGGCCGGCCATAATAGGCCAGGCTTCACCAATCACGCCTTCCCACCCCCTAGCACTGATTCCGTGGGTCCTTTAGAAGCTCAGCCAGTCCCCAGGCAGATCCTCCTGATAGCACCCTGGTGGCCAAGTAGAGTTTGGTTCACAAGCTTAAGATCCATGGCGGTGGCAGAGCCATGGAAGCTCCTGAACGGGCCGGACTGTCTCAGGCAGGGGCCAGTACTTCACAGAAACAATCTCCTGTGCTTGTGAGTTTAGTCTATAGGTAAGTGGTGCAGCCAACCCTCTGGATAAAACAATGCCTGCAGTCTTGCTGCCCGCCTCAGAACAATGGGTATCCTTGGAACTGAAACCTGAAAAGAGGGCGCACCGATATGGTATGATTTATTAAAAAAACTGTAACAGCGGTAATCATACTCGCAAACGAGCGTGTATAAAAAAAGCTTATCAGTCCGCCAGCAAATAAGGCTGCGTCTCTAGACAGCTGCAAGCTGGACTGGATATTGGAGGAGTCAGCTGGAATCACAAACGGCTAACGCGTTTCAAGGGTGTACCCTCTTCCTCAGAGCCAAAGCGGTAAATGACTTTCCTCCTCTGGTTAACCTCTATAAATATCCACATGCATACAACCAGGCCGATGCCCACCAGAACATGCCACATCCATCTGAGTGGACAGCGTCCACCTAGTAAATTAATCCAAGACACAGGCTTGTGTAACGCACAATCTACTCCCACACCACCTGGGAACAACAAATCCGGCCACCTGGTCCAGTCAGGATACATTCCCAAAGCACTACCACGTGGAAGTATTGTCACAGCAAGACTTGGCTTTCAGCCGGAAGGTCCTACAAGCTGTGGTCCCACCCTGAAGGTAGGCCTGTGTTTACTTGATTATCCTCTCTGGTGTGCTGTCCTGGAAGGTGATGGGAGAAAACCTACGTTAGACTTGCCAGTAACGGTATTTCTGCAGGCCTGTAAAAATCGGCATAAACAGATAACTGCGGGTGACATCCGCAAAGATGGCTGCCCCCCCCCTTACGCATGTTGTGTCCTTTCGGGACTTCGTCAGAGGTGGGCAGAGCTATCGCATCACCTGATTGCTTAAATATCAACCCAGTAACTGTGGAGAGCGAGCGGGAAAACTGGAAATCACGGGACCGGAAGTCCAAGAGCCGAAAACAAACACTAAAATCTTCTATGGGGACACTAATATACCAACAATGATACAGACATAAAAGCCAGTACCAAATACTAAAACCGTTACATATAGCAAAACTGAACATGAATGCATATATTAATAAGAATATGAAAATGTATTTCTCTTCCGTTCATGGACGGACACAGCAGCAATTGACCTTAGGGTTATACCACCTTCCTTTCAGGAGAGACTAGGCAGAAAAAACAGCACTTCAAGTGTCAGTATAGCACTTCCCAGGGGGTGGGGTCCCTGGTATATCCCACTCTCTGGCTCAAGCAGCTCCAGTTTTCTTCTGCCTAGCGCTGGGAGAAGACATGGCCTTTCTGGACTCCATGTGCTCTGGAGTTATTTTTTTTTATTTTTTTCGCTTTTCTTTGATTTTTTTTTTTTTTCCTGCATTTTTGGATCCTGGGATCTACAATCAACTGCCGACTGGGTGACAGGCTGGATCCTCGATCCTTGTAGTCCTCCCATGTTTTTGGCAATCGAGCGTGTGCCGCCCTTCAGCTACGCGCTGGGCCATCCACGACATGCCCCGTTGCTCCAGGGGTGGCCGGTGAACTACATGTTCCAGGGCACACATATGACCGGTCTCTATGGCCTTGTCACAGTGTGCCGGGCCGACAGCCATGCCGTATCTGCTGCAGACGTTGGGTCTGTCTGGAATGCCTCCAGCCGGTGGTCGCAGGACGGGTAAGTAGTGTCCCCTTGCCCTGGCAGGGTGGTGCGTTCCTGGGGAGGTTGAATGAGGGTCCGCCCTGCTTTCCTCTCTCCCTTCCTCTCCCTCCTTCCCCATTCTGGGTGGCGGCTGTAAGGGGGAGGGGGTCCTTCCTGGGGCTCTGTTACTACCGGGGGCTGTGATGCTGTGAGGTGCACATTCACATATGTTTTGCTGTGTGTTACTGGCTTTTAAACACGTGTATGGCCGTGTTTTGGCGGAGTCGTGGTTTTTACATATCGGCAGCCATTTTCTTGTGGCTCGCATGCTTTTTTTTTTTTCTGGATTTCAGGGGCCATGTTAGGAAAGCCTTGGCCTCTAGTGCCTGGAATAAGAGCGCAAACACCCGCAAATTGCTTCCTGAGGGACGGCGCAGCACGGACAGCACTCTCGGCGCGTCTGCTAGCACTACAGCCTGGTTGGGTGGTGAGTCCCCTGCTCTCTGTTTTGCGGCCGGGAGGGTGGCTTGTGGGTCTCTGCCTTGCAGTACTAGGGCGGCATAGCGGTGGGTCAGCATGGAGTCTGAACCAGAGGCTTCTACCCCAACCAAGCCTGAATTAACCCTTAGTGCCCCTGCGGCCTCTGTAGAGGCTATGACGGCAGTCCTTGAGGCGTTTATCGCCAGGATTGAAGCGGCATGTGGCCAGAAGGGGGGTAAAAAGCGCCCCCTCCCTGCGCCTGCTTCTGGGGGTGTCTCGGACACAGAACCAGGCCCTGCTACTGCGTCTGGCTCTGGTTCTGTCATGTCGGATGATGCAGGCTTAGCCCACACGGACAGTGAGGATGACTCTGCATCTGTTGGAGCTCTTATCATTGTGGTGTGGGATACTCAAACTTGAGGATTCGGCGGAGACATCAGATGCCGGTCCCTTTTGGATTCCGCAAGCCACCCCGCACCGCACCAGTGTTTCCTTGTGTTCCATATCTGGACAAAATTTTATACAAGGAATGGGACCGGCCGCAGAAAGTTTTTGCTGTACCAAAATACTTTGTGGTCCGTTATCCTTTTGAGGAAGACTTTAAAAAAAAAAAAAAAAGTGGGTCTCTCCTCTGTCAGTGGACCCCCCTGTGTCCTGACTGAACAAGGCTACCACGTTACCTGTGGAAGGGGCTCCCGCATTTAGGGACACCGCAGATAGGAGAGCTGAGGCTGTGGCCCGCTCCATGTTCACATTAGTGGGGTCGGCAGTGAGACCGGTTTTGGCCGGAGCTCTAGCGTCAGACACTTACCGAATGGGCAAACTCCCTGCTGCAGAAGCTGGAGGCGCATAATGCTTCTGAGCTCTGTGTGGGCCTGGCTGACCAGTTGGTGCAGGGCCTGTAGTTTGTCTGTGAATCGGCCCTGGATACGCTCTCCCGGGCCTCCGCGGTGGTACTACGCCGCCTTGTGTGGCTAAAAAGTCCTTAGGGGACTTACCCTTTAAGGGTGAACGGCTTTTTGGGGCGTCCCTGGATGACATTAAGGATGCTACAGGGGGTGAGAGCACTCTGCTCCCACAATCTGGGAAGGGTAAGGAGCTTTGCTGTAAGCAGGGTCCCTCCTTTACCCCCCCCCCCCCCCCCAGGTGCGGCAGGAAAAACGTTTCCAGGGTGCTAAGGCGCCTGCTGAAGGTCAAAAGCACACCTGGTACCGCAAGCCCAACAAGCAGGCTTCTGCATGAAGGTCTGCCCCCGCCCGTCACAGCCCTGTCAGGGGCTGTTCAGGATCTACTGGTCAGGGGAGTGATTATACCGGTTCCTTCAAGGGAACAGTTTCAGGGGTTTTACTCCAAGCTGTTTGTAGTCTCCAAAAAAGTAGTAGTCCGTCCAATCCTGGCCCTCAACTCTTTTTGTCAAAGTGCAAAGATTCAGGATTGAATCGTTTCGCTCTGTAGTGGCAGCGCTCCATCAGGGGGATTTTCTGGCATCCTTGGATATTCAGGACGCGTACCTGCGTATTCCCACACACGCAAAACACCAGAGGTTTCTGCGTTTTCGTGTCGGAGAGGACCATTTTCAGTTTGTGGCCCTCCCCTTCGGCCTGGCTTCGGCACCACGAGTTTTCACGAAGGTCCCCGCGCCGATTCTGGCCCTGCTAAGGCAGCGCGGAATTGCTATTGTGGGATACCTGGACGACCTCCTGAGAGCTTCTTTAAGCTCAGAATTGGAAGAGGATGTGTCCATCACCTGCCAGTCCCTCCAAAAATTTGGGTGGCTACTGAATGTCCAGAAGTCAATGTTGGTAACGTCTCAGTGGCTGGAATACCTGGGGTTGGTCCTGGATTCCTCAGAAGTGAGCGTTTTTTTTTTTTTCTCCCGACGGGAAAACTCCAAACCCTGCAATCTGCGGTGCAGCGGTTAGCGACCCAGAAGTGGTCGTCGCTTCGCTTTTGCATGAGAGTTCTGGGTCTGATGGTAGCCTCTTTTGAGGCTGTTCCGTATGCCCAATTTCACACCCGAGTGTTACAGAAAGAGATTGTCACGTTTGGAAAAGCTCCCTTCGTCTCTGGATTACCATTTTGGGTGAGTCGCCTGGTCAGGTCCTCCGTAGTGTGGTGGCTGACATATGCGGTACTTCGGACCGGGAAATCATGTCTGCTGTGCCATTGGACAGTGGTCACGACAGATGCCAGCCTCTCCGGCTGGGTGGAGTATTTGGGGTGTCCAGTCAGCCAGGGGCACTGGACTCAGGTGGAGTCCCGTCTGCCAATCAATGTCCTGGAGCTCCAGGCTATCTGGCTGTGTCTGTCCAAGTTAGCTCTGGGTCTGCAGGACCGTCCGGTCAGGATCCAGTCCGACCACGCCACGGCCGCGGCGTATGTCAATCATCAAGGGGGCATGCGGAGCTCGGCCGTGGTGGCGGAGGTTGCGCACATCCTCTGGTGGGCCAAAAGGTACGTTCCGGCTCTGTCAGCCGTGTACATTCCAGGGGTGCAGAAATGGCAAGCCGACTACCTAAGTGGCCAAATGCTGGACCGAAGAAAATGGTCGTTGCACCCGGAAGTATTTCAGAGTTTGTGCCAAAAATAGGGCACTCCAGACATGGACCTTCTTGCGTCCTGTCTCAATCGGAAGGTGTCACGTTTCGTGGCCAGGTCAAGAGACCCTTGGGAGGAACGCGTCAGACGCATTGGTGGCACCGTGGATTTAATATTGCCTAATCTACGCCTTTTCTCCTCCTGAAGCTTCTCCCTCGCCTGTTGCGCAAAGTGGAAGCGGAGGGGGATACCAACAATCCTGGTCGCTCCAGATTGGCCGCGCAGTCCCTGGTACACTGACCTGGTGCGTCTGGTGGCAGACGTCCCTTGGCGTCTACCCCTGAGAGTAGATCCTCTGATGCAGGGTCCGGTTTGTTTGTTTTTTTTTTGTTTTTTTTAACCCTGCTTTACAGTCGCTGGCTTTAACGGCATGGCTGTTGAGCCAGGTGCTGAGGAACTCGGTGATCTCTACCATGCTACGAGCACGGAAGTCTACTTCACATAGGATTTGCCATCGTACGTGGAAGGCCCACATCTCTGTGTTCAGAGATAAAATGGCACCCCCGCACATGCGTGCTATCCCGGATTCTGCTGTTCCTATAGCGGGAGTGGATCAGGCTCTCGCCTTAAGTACGGTTATGGGTCAGATTTCGGCCTTGGCTGTTTACTTTCAGCGACCGTTGGCGACGCACTCCCTGGTGCGTACTTTTTGTACAGGGGGTCCGGCATGTGGCCCCTCCTGTGCGTCCTCCACTGCCTCCGTGGGACTCGAATTTTGTCCTCTCGGTGCTTCAAAAGGCTCCGTTTGAGGACATTCGGGGAATTCCTATGTTGACTCTGTCCCAGAAGGTGGTCTTCCTAGTAGCGATTCCTTCGGTCAGACTAGTTTCTAAACTGGCGGCCTTGTCTTGCAAGGCTCCTTACTTAGTCATCCACAAGGATAAGGTGGTGCTGCGGCCGCAGCCATCGTTCCTTCCGAAAGTTGTTTCGACTTTTCACATTAATGAGGACATTGTTTTACATCCTTATGTCCTCAGCCGAAGCACTCGAAGGCCACGTGGGGCGTGCCCTACGGGCGTACTTATCTGCTTATCTGGTAGACTCTACCTGTTCTTTAATATTGTTGTGGTCGGCGATATGGACACTTGACGGTCTCCCTATGTACTGCAAGCCGCAATCGCACTCGAGGCACGTACACAGCCCCAATAGTATTGTCAAGTGATGAGTTTTTTTATAGACTGTCCTGATAGTAGCATAATCCACAAAATCCTTACGTCTCTTGATATTATGCTTGCACTACCTACATTGGGGGGAGGGGGGCATTTTCCACATGCATAAAAGCCTGTTAAGGAGAAAATCCTATTATCCTTAATCACAGGGGGGTCCACTACATCTCTCAAAGTGGGTGCCCTTTTTATAAATAAATCTAGGACATTATCTTTCATGAGAATTTTCAAGTGTTTCGTAATATGTGACGGAGAACTTGTCGGGAATTATCGGGCTGATAACAGAAGAATGGGTGAGGAGACAGCTAAAGGAAGAGAGCTAAAAAAAACACTGCGGATATACAGTGGAACCTCGGATTGCGAGTAACGCAGTTAACGAGCGTTTCGCAATATGAGCACTGTATTTGCGAGTGTTGTCCTGCAAAACGAGCACGATTCAGGCCAAAGCGGTGCGTAGTAGGCCTGAGTTGGGGGGGGGGGGGGCGCCAGGGCCGAGAAGAGCCAATCGGCGCCATTCGTAAATGTACGAAAAAGTCAGGACAGCTCGGCTGACCTCGGGAACAAAGTCTTTCCAAGGTCAATGCCAAACTAATTTTCGTTTTTATTGGTATGTGAGTACTTTGGATTGCAAGCATTCTCCTGGAATGGATTATGCTTGTAATCTGAGGTTCTACTGTGTGTATCCAACTCAAATTTACATCCAGTTTAAGCCTTTCACGGTGCAAATGCATTTTTCCAAAGAGCTGACACATTTTCAGTTTAAACACTAGGTTGCATCACAGCATTCACTTGCGAACCACAGCTAGCTGTTGTACCCATGTTATCTAGAACAAAAAAAAAATGTTTAATTCTTCCTTGGCACATAGAGGTTTGTTTGCACAGTGAAGGAGTATTGCAGGATGGTACTTTTCTGGGTCAACCCCTGATTTCTGAAGAACCAATTTTTTTTTTTTTTTTGATGCTACACCTGTAAATTCATATGTACAAAGCAAACCCCTTTTCTCTTCCGTTCATGGACGGACACCGCAGCAATTGACCACAGCCCTAGAGACCGGTCATATGTGTGCCCTGGAGCGTATAGCTCACCGGCCACCCCTGGAGCAACGGGGCATGTCGTGGACAGCCCAGCGTGTATCTAAAGGCCGGCACACGCTCGCAAGGATTGAGGATCCAGTCGGTCACCCAGTTGGCAGTTGATTGTAGATCCAAGGATCCAAAAACGCAGGAAAAATAAATAAAAAAAGCAAAAAAAAATCTCCAAAAAGGCCATGTCTTCTCCTGACACTAGGCAGAAAACAACTGGTTCTGCATAAGGCAGGGAGTGGGTTATACCCGGGGGACCCGCTCCCTGGGAGGTGCTGTACTGAGAAGTGTTTTAACACTTGAAGTGCTGTTTTTCTGCCTAGTCTCTCCTGGAAGGAAGGATATATAACCCTAAGGTCAATTGCTCCTGTGTCCGTCCATGAACTCAGAGAAATGGATTTTACGGTGAGTACAAAAATACTATTTTTAATGACGAGGATTCAAAAATGTTGTGACAGAGCCTAAAATCATTGTCCAATTTTAAAGAAATTTGATAATGTGGGGCATTTTTACTATGACAAAGCTTTAAATGTATTTTTTTATTTTTTTTTCCTTGTAGCCAATTACCTACAGAAGCTACTCTCGGATAGTTTGGGTCCATCCTACACTAACCTTTCTCGCATGGGTAATACATATTTGAACCAGCTTGTTGACAGTTGCCTGGCACTGGAGATAAAGGACTCTTCACTAACAAGGTATGACCATACCTCATCTGTTTTTGTTCAGTAAAAGTACTGTATAATAATTTTATTTTTATTTTTTCTGATGCCTCTTCGGTTCTCACAATTTGCTGCTGAAGTTCTACAGCCTATTGTTGCTGACTTCCTACTGGATAGCAGCATGCATCACCTAGCCAGCTCATTGGCAGCCTTGCTATCATTAACCACTTCAGCCTGGACCTTTTCGCAGGCCAAAGACCAGAGCATTTTTTGCGATTCGGCACTGCGTCTCTTTAACTGATGTTGTGTTTTTTTGGGTTTTTTTTTCACAAATAGAGCTTTATTTTGGTGGTATTTGATCACCTCTGCAGTTTTTTTTTTTTTTTTGCGCTATAAACAAAAATAGAGCGACAATTTTTTTTTTTCTCGTGACTGCGGCAATATGGCGGACACTTTTGACAAATTTTTGGGACCACTGTCATTTTTACAGCGATCAGTGCAGTGGCAGTGAAGGGGTTAATCACTAGGTGGCACTGAAGGGGTTAAGTGTGCCCTAGTGACTGATTCTTACTGTTGGGGGGCGTGGCTACATGTGACACATCACTGATTGCTGTTCCCGATCACAAGGAACAGACAATTGGTGTCACTAGGCAGAACGGGGAGAGGTACTTGCCTCTCCCTGTTCTGCAACTCTGTGACCCGATCGTGGGACACCGGCGGACATCGAGTCTGTGGGTCCTGCGGGCACGGAGCTCGCGGCAGGGGCGCTCGTGCGCTCACGCGGCGTGAATTTAAAGTGGTGTGTGTGTATATATACACGTCACTTTGCCCAACCGTGCAATTATGCCGATGTATATCTACAGGAGCCGGTTAATGCAACCGGTTAATGCACCCCCTGGAGTACTTTATGTTGGTGATGTCCCTGGTGGGTGGTGCAATCGGACAAATGCTTTGGTAATGGCCTCCACTTATGACAAATATGTGTCCTAGCAGCTAAGAGCCGCTGACAGTTTTCTGCTGTGACTGCTGCCACTTCTATTTCAGCTACATCCCGGCAGTGAATGACTTGAGTTTTAAGCTGGTGGACATGGAGTCCAATAATCAGGAGTTGGAACTAGAGCTGATAAACTTGAGAAAAAAGTTAACAAACGCTCTTGTGTTGGAGAAATCCCTGGAACAGTAAGTAATACCATGAATCCTCTGAGAATGTCAGTCTGTTTACCCGAATGGACAGGTTTTTATTAGATGTCAGACATACAGTATTTTATCAGGGACTTGGGTGTGCAGACCCATGGAGTGAAGTATATAATCTGTTTCAATAGATGTACTTTCAGACAAAAATGTAGTTTGTAGGACCATACTGAGAGTTTGTTTTACATAGTATTAAAATGATTCTAACGGCTTGTGTTTGTTTTTTTATCTTTATGCATGCTCTAAATTTGTAAGGAAAAAAACTTCTGTGATTGGGAATCCCCCCCCCCCAATAAATACCTGAGCCTGCTCTTTATCCAGCGCTGTACCTGAGAGCCGTGGTGCTCTACTCCACAGAAAAGATGCAGCTGCAGGAGCCAAATCCTGTGACAAGGGGGTGGGGCTAAGCCTCGCTGTCTGTGTCTTTGCAGGCAGCGGGGCTCTTGATTGTGCCGCTATGGGGCACTTGCCAAAGAGAAGAAGCCAGGAGAGCTAGCGGGGGGCCCCAGAAGAGGAGGTTTGGGGCTGCTCTGAGCAAAACTATTGCACAGAGCTGGTAAGTATAACATATATATATTTTTTTCATTAAAAACATTTTAATCTTTTAGAGTCCCTTTAAAGCTAACTATGGCAAGAAATATGTTGGCACAAGACAGACTGTGGAATGATACAGCCTACTTGTTTTTAACAATGGTAGGGGCCAGCACAGAGGTGGGTGAAGACAAAGAGGTGCATGCACTAGAAAAGAGTAGATGGGTGATAGTTAGGAAGGTTAGAGAGAATTAAAGTACCAAGGAGGCTGATCCTGGGCTGGAACATCCCAATAGGTGCGCTCCATTGAGTGACACTGGTCAGGGACCAGCACTGCTGAAGCTGAGGGACTCCCCTAGCTTCAAGGGAAAGAACTCCTCAGTGTGTGTGTGTGTGTGTGTGTGTGTGTGTGTGTGTGTGTGTGTGTGTGTGTGTGTGTGTGTGGCAAAGGAAAGACAGCTTCTGGTGGTAGGGGACTCAACTCTTAGGACAGAGAGAGCAATCTGTGACAAAGACCTGAAGTGCCAAACTGTATGCTGTCTACCGAGTGCTCGGGTTTGGCACATTACGGATCTGGTGGACAGATTACTGGGAGAGACTGGGGAAGACCGGGCTGGATCGATGCACATTGGCACCAATGACAGTCAGAGGCAGATGGGGAGTGTCCTAAAGAACGATTTTAGGGACTTGGGAGCTAAATTGAGGAAAGGGGCCTCTCAAGGAATGGAAATACTACCGGTACCTCGAGCAACATCATACAGGCAGAGGGAGATTCGGGAAGTAAACAAGTGGCTAAGTGTAGTAAGGAGAGGCTTGAGTTCCTGGAGAACTGGGCTTGTCAGTCACCAGTTCTATAGAAGGGATGAACTGCACCTAAATAAGGAGGGTGCAGATCTACTGGGACTGAAGATGGCCAAAAAGGTAGAGAGGCTTTCAAACTAGGCGACGGGGGGGGAAGGTCCAGAGGTAGACATAGTCAGTCAGCAATGAACATATTCCACAGGGTAGTATTGGGGGCATTAGTTGTAGGTTGACTAAAGCACATAAACCCAAGGTAAGTATAGTAACAAGTCCTAATTGCAATCCCCGAACACCCAATAAGAGGACAGTATGCGACCGGTCTAAACTAAATGGCATATTCACTGTAACGGAATGAACCATGACAGACTGAGATCCTCCTATGTCTAGGGTCACCTTATGTCCACTAGGGCCATAGGGTGACAAATCATAATTCATATATTGCAGAAGATGGGACATTAATAATAAATCATATTGCATGACTGGAATATTACAAAGTGGATGTCTTGAGATATCACAAGCTGTTGCCTATTCAATATGGACACACATGCTTTTGAAAGGTGTTAATTCAGGCCTACAAGACAAGTGACTCACAAGACATTGTATAAAGGCTATTGAAGTGTCTTGAGGTGTTGGCTATTCACTGTGAAAGACACATTCTGTTGAAAAGGTGTTAATTGCATCTACTCCTAGACCATACATTGTCTATGGTACACAAATGTGTCAAGCCCTTTAGAGACAGTAAGTCTGTCTGGGTAGTGTGATTGAGGTCAAGGCATTGTGTGATTGTGGTTTGGAATGTGACAGATCTGTCAGTATCGGTGCCGATCTGTCGGCTAGATAATTAGCCTCAGTGAGTGAATAGGGGGGTGGAGATGGCATTGTCACTTTGATTACTGTCACATGCTTGTAACTGGATATAAAAGCTGAGAAGAAAACCAATAAAGTGTTCAGATATCTTTGAAGCGAGTACTGCGTCTCGTCTTATTCTGGGAATTGATATGGATCGTGTATGCATGATTGTGGAGTGTCAGATAAGCTTGTCGTGGTTGGATGGAAGGTCGTAAACGGTGGTGACCGTTACATTCACAAATGCCAGGAGCCTGGCGGACAAGATGGGAGAACTAGAGATACTGTTGAACCAAGTCTCTGAAATTCCCACAAAAATCAAAATCCTCCTTGTACAACAGCTCTCATGATTGGCTGGCAACCATTGAAGGGTATTCCCTTTATCGCAGGGATCGAGAGGGTAAAAAAGGGAGAGGGGTATGTCTGTAGATCAAGAAAAATGTACAAGTGAATGTGAGAGGACATCACTAAAGGAAGTTAGGGAGGAGGTGGAATCCTTATGGGTAGAGCTCCAAAGGGATGAAGCGAAGGGGAAAATAATACAGTGGAACCTCGGATTGCAAGCATAATCTGTTCCAGAAGAATGCTCGTAATCCAAAGTACAGGCATATCAAAGCGAGTTTCCCCCACCTCAGGCCAAACGTGGTACTGCACACCGCTTTGGCCTGAATCCTGCTTGTGTTGCGAGACCACACTCGCAAACCGAGTTCCACTGTGCTGGGAATATGCTATAGGCCCTCTAATCTCAAGGGGAGACGGACCTCCTATCACAATTTGGATTAGCAGCAAGGATGGGAGGTGTCATCATAATGGGGAATTAAAATATTAAGGCATAGACTGGGCGGAAGAAACCGCACATTCATCTAAGGCTCGCCAGTTCCTAAATGTCTTCCAGGACAATTTTATGAGAAGCACCAACTAGAAACAAAGCGTTACTAAGACGTACTGATTACCAACAATACAGACCTGATCACAGATGTGGAAATACGGGGCAATTTAGCAAACGGCGATCGCAGGTCAATTACCTTCAGTATAAATCACACAAATGGGAAACCTAAGGGAAATACAAAGACACTGATTTTTCAAAAGACCAAACTTCCCCAAACTATAAACCTTGATGGAAGATATAAATTGGGACAAAATCTTAGGAACAAACAACAAATTAAATGAGGGCATTAGCCAGTGCATCTCGTTGGGACATTTTTTTAAATCAAACAAAAATCCTGGGTGGCTAAACTTCAATGTAAAAATGCATATAAAAGCAAAGGAAGAAGGCCTTCAAAAAATACAAGGCTGAGGGATCATCATCAGCATTCGGACTTTACAAAATAATGCTAAAAGAAATGTAAGGGTGCAATTAGGGTGTCTAAGATGGAACACGAATGACGCATGGGGGAGGAGAGCAAAACAAAATCCCAAGAAATTCTTTAAGTATATAAACAGTCAAAAAAAAGGACAGAGATTTTGAGTCCTGACTTCCGGGGAGGGCTGTGAGCATGGCGGAGTGAGAGTCTGAGCCTGGTGGAAGCCGCGGTACACTGAACAGGAGAGCGTCTAATCGAAACCCCTAACTGAAATCCCTCAGGGAGCCAACGAACCTAAGGAATAACAGCCTGTGATAGCCGATGTCGCAGCGAGGAAGGGACTCAGGAAGAAGCTCCGGGAAGACGCACTCACCCAGTCATTCATACATTACCCGATATATGACGGTAAAAAGGCAAGAAGTCACCGTGAAAGATAGATCTCAGCGGAGGGAATCCCTGACGGAGAGCTCATCCCCAGCTGCCGCAGAGACATTGTATACACCTCCTACCCTGAAAGCAACAGCGAGGACCCAGAACCAGACCGGGGGATTGCCAAAGGTCTCCATTCGGACACCAGTATTAGCACCGGCTGCTGCTGCGGCTGTAGCGGCGATAGCAGACCTAGCAGACGCTGAGGCAGAGACAGCGGCGCAGGAGAAGGATCGATTGGGAGGTGCTATACGACCTCTAGTAGTGGAGTGGACGTCTTCTACAGCAGAGAAACAGCTGCAGACCAGAGAAGATCCACAACAGCGGACAGACGCTCGGGCGCCCCCCCCCTGTGGTGCTCGAGTCAGCAGAAATGAGCGTGGATCATTCGCAAGACTCAAGAGTACTAAAGGTGACAAAGAGTCCGGACCAGGGTGGAGGAATGATTGGACCCAGGGAAGCCCTCTCTACGGCAATGGAAAAATCCCAGGTAGGTCTACATGACACAGTGCATATACAGGGGGGTGAGCAGGACTCGATCCCGGATATCTGTCAACTCAGTAGGCTTATACAGGCTTTACCAACCAAAGAGGACATTCAGAAAATGTTATCAAGTATAACAGATACTTTGAGGGAAGAATTTGAAGATGTGCGTACAAAAGTCGAGCAGGGGGAGCAGAAGCTAGGCGGGTTGGAGAAACGACAAAATATAACTGATGCCAGAATGACAGTATTGGAGGAAAAACTGGAGAAGCAGCATCGGCAAATGGTCAGGCTGCAATTATATGCAGAAGAGGCAGACAACAGGAGTAGGAGGAATAATATACGTATTAAGGGGATATCTGAGAATCTAGAGGGGCAAGCTTTAAGAAAAAATAGAAAGAAAAAAAGTTGCGCTCAGAAGGCACAAAATGACATTGTGAAAAAATATTAAACGTATCAATATGAGTGAATAAACAAAAAATATGTAAATAAATGAATAAACCACATCTAATTGGACAAGTGAAATCCAAATATGGTGATGAAAACAAGTGTGATAAAAGTGGTTTGCATTACAACCAAAACTTAATTAGTCCATTAAAGCTGGTATCACAAAGGTGTAAATAAATGGTATAATTGAATGATTGTCCAAAAAGGCAATGATGATCGTAGATTACAGTGTCCTAGGTAGGATTCACTATCGATCTCACAGAATTCTGCAGACACATCAGAAGGTAAGTAAAGATGTACTCTTACCAGATCCTGGCGTGATTCAGGCATATCAATCCACTGGCATCTGAAGGGGGAGATCTCCTCGACCACTTACAGTACTTCCTCATAGGACTGATAGGTTTCACTGGATCAAAATACTTCCCACTTCCCAAGGTTCTAGCCGTCCATTGCCAATGACAACCTCAGCTATAGCTATAAATTTCCCCTTTGGATAGAACAAGCTTTAAGAAAAGCAGCCATGTCCATTCTGAATAAAGTTTTAAATAACCCGCCGGATACACTACTTGAATTGGATAGAGTGCATAAGATCCCAACAACACGGAACTTAGACCAGACCTATCCACGGGACGTGCTCTGTAGAGTACACTATTATAGAATAAAGGAGGACATACTCAGAGCAGCGTGGAGGGAAGGGGTAGTGACATGGGAAGGAATGGACATACAGATATTCCCGGACTTATGCTGGCAAACTAAAACCCGAAGACTGCTATTAAAACCCCTGCTGGACCAAATACGTGGTAAAGGAGCCACATATCGCTGGGGATTCCCTCTGGCTGTCATTGTAAAAAGGGAGGGAAGGAGCTTTACGTTGAGGGAACCCCCCCAGCTGCCATCCTTCTTTTTTTTTATTTTCTGGGAGTAGAACCGATAGAAGTCCCCAATTGGCTGGACTCGTTGGGAGGAATGGAGAGAGGCTTTAAATAAATAAAAGCCAGGGGCGGACTGACAAGAGTAGAAGCAAATAATTGACAGTATTTTTGATGTTTATTGAATATATTTATATAGAAAGGCCCGGAGAGAAGGATCTCTAGATAAAGGCTCTATACCGACTTTTCCTTGAAACAGCTTATATTTCAGTAATTTTTTTTTGCTTTGCTTCTTTTATTTATTTATTTTTTCTTCCTTTTTTGCGCAATACGGAGCCCAGTAGCATTGGGAATTAAAGAGCCTAGAAAAGTAGAACAAGATGACCAATATTTAAGTTTCTCAGGGCCCTTCAACTCCCTGAGCCATTTTTCTTGGAGCCTTCTCTTTTTTTTTTTTTTTTTTTTTTTTCTGAGAAGAGAGGAGATGGAGTGAGGAGGCACCTCTTCCCTGCTCCCTGCTGGCGGACGCTGCAATGCAAGATACTAAATACTTATATAGGGTCACTTGCCCCCTCTTAATTAATTATGTTTTTCTCATATTTCTTTTTTTCGGGAGAGGGTGAGGAGGAGGGGGAGGGGAAGGATATATATATATATATATATATATATATATATATATATATATATATATATATATATATATATCCTATATTTAATAGGATATGCACATCCTGTGTATAGAGTAGAGGGTAGGTAAGGGGGGTGAGGGGAAGGGGGGATGGAGGTAGTTGATCTTGGATCACAAAACACTACACTGATAATTAGGGTAATACACAGTAACATTAATGTAATTTAAAGCACACTGAGAGTAAAGACAGTTAAAGTATCCCCCACAACGAAGGGGGAGAACATATAAAACACTTTAACCACTTAAAGGGAACACTAACTTTTGGGTGGTGAGAGTACACTTGAATGAACACAGGGCTCACTAAGGCTCCTTTTTATTTATTTACTTATTATTATTTTTTTTTGGGAGGGTTTGGGAGGGTTTCAGGTGACCTAAAGATTAGATAGGATACGAGATTAGGTATGTTCAAGGAGGGCCCAAGGAGAGGGGGGAGTGGAAGTGGCTGAAGCGGGGGCCCATTGGGAAGGGGTCCGAAGATGGGAGGAAGTGAAAGGCTCAGAGATGGGAACACTAAGGGAAGAAGACTTATCATGTAAACAGATAACTGGGTAGTAAGGTAGGCAGAGCCAGTTAAGTAGAGGGCAAAGATGGGGGGGCAAAAGGGAAGAACTTTTAGCCCCTCGCTCTGAGAGGGTTTTTATTTACTATGTAATTTTTATCTCTCTGTTTGCCTTATTGTACAGTTACCATTATTAATACTACTATGTTTGCTAATGCTGATTAGGCCTCTAGATGTTTAAAGGGTGGAATAACTGGAGGGTTATAGGCCCACCCCCCCCCCCCCCCCTTAGTAGGGTGGAGATAGGAGGGGGGATGGGGGAGATAGAAGAGGGAGGGATCCCTCATGTAAGGGGGGTTTAAGTCTAGACAAATACTAAGGGTGTACCCGGAATAAACACCTAAGTGGGACTCTTCGCAGTGCTCACATACTTTACCCCATAGAGCGTCTCTCCTCCTAGTGGAGGGTAGTCGGAGACGCTCAAAGTCCCCTTTTTTTTTTTTTTTGTTCCTTTGTTCTGTTTGTTTTTTCTTATCTTCTTTTTTTTTTTTTTCTCCTTTTCCTCTCCTATAAACAGGAAGGCTCCACAAGAGGTGTTGAGTGCTACTGTGGGGAGAGGAAGTGAATACTCGGTGACTTGGACGGTGGACTAGATCCCGGGATACAGGGGTTTTATTATTATTTTTTTTTCCTTTTTTTATATATATATATATATATTTTTTTTTTTTTTTGGGCCTCTTTCTCTCTTAGCTTACTTCCCCGGTTCTTCTCTTTTATTATAAATCCACGGGCCATACCAAGGGCTAAGGGGTTAACCAAGAGGAGTCCAGATAGAGGGCAGAGCAAATAGATCAGGACCCACAATGAATAGAATAAACATTACTACTTTTAACGTTAAAGGGCTAAATACCCCAGAAAAGAGATCCAAAATACTAACTGAACTAGGGAGACTTAAACCACAAATTATCTTCCTGCAAGAAACACATTTTAGAAAAGACAGAATTCCAAAGTTAAAGAGTCTAAGGTTTCCCGTAGTGTATCATGGTGCATCTCAGTCTTCGAAGGCAAATGGAGTAGCAATTCTAATGGCCAAAGGGATAACATGGAAGGAATCCAACGTGATAACCGATGAGGAAGGCCGTTTTCTCATGGTGAAGGGGATGATGAACGAACAAAAGGTCACTCTAGTGAACGTATATCTCCCAAACGAAGACCCAATCTGCGCTTTGGAGAGATTTGCGGATTTGATAAATCAAAATAAAGAAGGAGTTGTGATAATAGGAGGGGATTTCAACATGGTGTTTGACCCCAGATTGGATTCCTCTAAAGGATCCTACCATATATCCCACATTAAACTGCGAAGGGCAAGGAAAATCTTACAAGAATTACAGCTAATAGATAGTTGGAGGATTCTACATGTACATGAAAGGGACTACAGTTTTTTTTCATCAAAACATACACAAGAATTGACTACATTTTTTTGGATCAAAACATACTGTTAAATTTAAGAGAAGCATCTATGGGTTCGTTTACAATATCAGATCATGCTCCTGTAAACTGTTCCTTAGAATGGGGGGAAATAGGCCAGAGAGAATGGAACTGGAAAATCAACGAAACCTTAGTGAAAGATGTAGAATATGAGGGTAAAATAGAGAAGGAAATAGAAGGTTTCTTTTCAATAAACGATTCTGAGAACACATCACCTCTATGTAGATGGGAGGCCCATAAGTGCTACATGAGAGGAATTCTTATTGCATTAGGAACACATCGAAAACGCTCTCTAACCGCAAAGCTAGACTGCCTGCTTGGAGATCCGTATACTAGAAAATGAACACAAAAAATCACAAAAAACACATCGAGGAGAAGCTGACATGTCTGCGTGACAAATTGAATATGTTACTAATGGATAAGGCGAAAGCCAAACTAAGTCGATGTCGGAGGGCATATTACGAATTTGTGAACAAACCAAGCAGGATGTTGGCAAACGCGTTGAGAGAGACGAGAGCGAAGAATCATATCGAAAAAATAAAAATTAATGGAGATATAATAGTTAGCTCATCACAGTTAATAGCGAAAGCTTTTAGAGATTTTTATAGCAGACTATATCAGCTGGAGGGGCAACCTACCTCAGAGGGAAATCAGAGTAGAGAATTACGAATAAAGGAGTATATAACGGCTTCAGGAATGCCCAAAATATCGGAAGAAAATATTAGAGGTATGGAAAACCCGATTACATCAGAAGAATTTTTAGAAGCGATTAAAGGAATGAAACCGGGGAAGTCCCCAGGCCCAGATGGGTATACCTTACTTTATTATAAAACTTTTTATGAAAAATTGACACCAAAATTCCTAGCAGCATTTAACTCATTAAGGGAAGGACAGTCTATGTTAAGGGATACACTGATGGCTCATATAGCAGTGATCCCGAAAGAAGGGAAGGACCCCGCCCAGTGCACTAGCTATCGACCGATTTCTCTGCTGAACGTGGACCTGAAGATTTTTTCGAAAATATTGGCCAATAGATTAGTAAGACACATTCCCTCCCTGATACACCCAGACCAGGTAGGGTTCACTCCTGGCAGAGAGGGGAGGGAAAACACACAGAGTATGAAGTACGATCTACCTGTCCCAACAAGAACAAAAGCCACTAGTATTAGTGTCGACCGATGCAGAGAAAGCCTTCGGGTGGACTGGGGATTTCTAAAGGGCTACTCGACAACACGTAGGCCTAGGGAAGGGGATGCAGAACTGGATCACAAGTTTGTATTCATGTCCGTCGGCAAGGGTGAAGATTAATGATGTGATGTCTGATCCCTTTCCAATAAAGAATGGAACAAGACAGGGATGTCCACTCTCCCCGATTATTTTTACGCTCGTTCTTGAACCATTTTTGAGAACTATTCGGGCAAATAAAGATATTAGGGGCATCCAGAAAAAAGAAGAGGAATATAAGGTTGCTGCATTTGCACTTGACCTAATGTTCTCATTAACGGCTCCAGTTCTATCTTTACCGGTACTGTTGAAAGAGATAAGGGAGTACGGAGACCTGTCCAATTTTAACCACTTGACCACTGGGCACTTAAACCCCCTTAATAACCAGACCAATTTTCAGCTTTCGGTGCTCTCACAGTTTGAATGACAATAACTCAGTCATACAACACTCTAACCAAATGAAATTTTTGTCCTTTTTTTCCCACAAATAGAGCTTTCTTTTGATGGTATTTGATCACCTCTGCGGTTTTTATTTTTTTCGCTATAAATGAAAAAAGAACGTAAATTTTGTAAAAAAATGAATTTTTCTTCATTTCTATTATAAAATTTTGCAAAAAAGTAATTTTTCTTCATAAATTTGGCCTAAAATGTATACTGCTACATATCTTTGGTAACAAAAAAAAAAAAAATTGGATAATATTTAGTCTGGGTGAAAGTTATGGGGTCTACAAGCTATGGTACCAATTACTGAAAATTGATCAATTTGATCACATCTGATGTACTGACAGCCTCTCTCATTTTTTGAGACCCTAACATGCCAGAAAAGTACAAATACCCCCCAAATGACCCCTTTTTGGAAAGAAGACATTCCAAGGTATTCAGAAAGAGGCATCGTGAGTTTTTTGAAGTTGTCATTTTTTCCCCACAATTCTTTGCAAAATCAAGATTTTTTTATTTTAATTTTTTTTCCACAAAATGTTCATATTATTAGGTTATTTCTCACACACAGCATATGCATACCACAAATTACACCCCAAAACACATTCTGCTATTCCTCCCGAGTATGGCGATACCCCATGTGTGAGACTTTTACACAGCGTGGCCACATACAGAGGCCCAACATGCAGGGAACGCCATCAGGCGTTCTGGAACACCCAGACCAATTCTGACATTTCTCTCCTACATGGAAAAATCATCATTTATTTGCTAGAAAATTACATAGAACCCCAAAACATTATATATGCTTTTTTAGCAAAGACCCTAGAGAATACAATGGCGGCCGTTACAACTTTTTATCTCGCATTGTATTTGCACAGCAATTTTTCGAACGCGTTTTTTTTTGGAAACAAAACAGTTTTGTGCTTAAAAAAAAAAAAAACAGTAAAGTTAGCCCAATGTTTTTGCATAATATGAAAGATGAAGTTACGCCGAGTAAATAGATACCCAACATGTCACCCTTCAATATTGCACACGCTTGTGGAATGGCGCCAAACTACGCGACTTAAAAATCCCCATAGGCGACGCTTTAAATGTTTTTCCTGGTTACATCTTTTTAGTTGGAGAGGAGGTCTAGGGCCAAAATTATTGCTCTCGCTCTAACGTTCGCAGCGATACCTCACATGTGTGGTTTGAACACCGTTTTCATATGTGGGCGGGACTTACGTGTGCGGTCGCGTCTGTATACGAGCACACGGGTACAGGGGCGCTGTAATTTTTTTTTTATTTTTTTATTGTTCATTTTACTTTATTTATTTTAGTTTGACACCTTTTTCCCCAAAAATAAATGTTTTGGTTACTTTTATTCCTATTACAAGGAATGTAAACATCCCTTGTAATAGGAATATAGCATGACAGGTCCTCTTTACAGTGAGATATGGGGTCAATAAGACCCCACATCTCCCCTCTAGGCTGGGAAGCCTAAAAAAAAAACGATTGCAGAGTATTGCGCGGGGGAGTATTGCGCGGGGGAGTATTGCGCGGGGGAGTATTGCGCGGGGGAGTATTGCGCGGGGGTACTGCAGAGTATTGTGCGGGAGTATTGTGCGGGAGTATTGTGCGGGGTACTGCGGGGTATTGCGGAGTATTGCCGGGTACTGCGGAGTATTGCGGGGTACTGCGGAGTATTGCGGGGTACTGCGGAGTATTGCGGGGTATTGCAGAGTATTGCGGGGTATTGCAGAGTATTGCGGGGTATTGCAGAGTATTGCGGGGTACTGCGGGGTACTGCGGAGTACTGCGGGGTATTGCGGAGTATTGCGGGGTATTGCGGAGTATTGCGGGGTATTGCGGAGTATTGCGGGGTATTGCGGAGTATTGCGGGGTATTGCGGAGTATTGCGGGGTATTGCGGGGTACTGCGGAGTATTGCGGGGTACTGCGGAGTATTGAGGAGTATTGGGGGTATGCAGAGTATTGAGGAGTATTGGGGGTATGCAGAGTATTGGGGGGGGTTATGCAGAGTATTGGGGGGGGGTTATGCAGAGTATTGGGGGGGGGTTATGCAGAGTATTGGGGGGGGGTATGCAGAGTATTGGGGGGGGTATGCAGAGTATTGGGGGAGGTATGCAGAGTTTTGCGCAAGGAAGGAGTTAATGCAGGGATGGCTGAGCAGGGATGGATGGATCTGTGACTGCAATAGTCACAGATCCATCCCACACTGCTGCAGCCATCCGCGCTCTCCTCTCACGCTGTACCGATCGGTACAGCGAGAGGAGGGAAGAACCGGCGTCAGCAAGTGACGCGGTTTGTTTACATGTGATCACGCCGTCATTGGACGGCGCGATCACGTGGTAAGGAGCCGCCACCATTGGCTCCTTACCGAGATCACTGACGCTGCGGGTCCCGTGGACCCGCCGAGCGCCGTGACCGCGTGTGCGCGCCCGCTCGGGCGCGCGGATCTGACGCACGTCAGATTTGTTTACACACGTGGTCGCGCCGTCATTGGACGGCGCGATCACGTGGTAAGGAGCCGCCGCCATTGGCTCCTTACCGCGATCATCGGTGCTGCGGGTCCCGTGGACCCGGTGAGCACCGGTGATCGCGTGTGCGCGCCCGGTTGGGCGCGCACACCTGACTCTAACGGAGGACGTCCATGGACGTCCTGTTAGAGTACAGGAACCGCCCTATAGCCGTATTTCGGCTATAGGGCGGTGATTAAGTGGTTAAGGTGAACTATAGCAAGTCAGAGGCAATGGGGGTGGAGGTGAATGAACAGAAACAGCAAATTTTCCCTTTTAAATGGACAACGTCTCATATATGTTACTTAGGAACGAAGATCCCAAAAAATCTAAATGGAACGTTCGAACTGAACTTCACGCCACTAGTAAGATCGATTAAAGTAGACTTCCAACGATGGGAAAGAGAGACCTTTACATGGTTTGGGAGAATTCATATTATCAAAATGAACGTGATGCCGAGATTACTCTACTTGCTCCAGACCCTACCGGTAAAGATTCCCCTGGGGTTCATAAGAGATTTGAGATCTAGATTTGTTAAATTTGTGTGGGCAAATAAACAGGCGAGAATAAGGAGAGGGGTACTGGCTTTGCCGAAAGAGAGAGGAGGAGTGGGTTTCCCAGACCCAATGAGTTATCACAATGCCACTCGTATGGCACGGGTGGTAGAGTGGTGTATACATCAGAAGGTAAAACCATGGATTCGTCTAGAACAAAAAATAACGAACATCCCTTTGGAGGGCATGGCGTGGATCCAAGACACGGATATACCAAATGAGGTGAAGAAACACCCCACAATTGGAGCTACGATACGAGCAATAAATAGGATATTTGGGAAAACAAAAATTTCTAAATATCCAAGCCTATTGATAACGGTCTTAGGAAACCCGAAGTTTAAGCTAGGCCTCACTGATTTACATTTCAGTAATCTAAGACGGGGAGGACTGAGCAGGCTGATACACTTCAGGAATGGAAGTCAGATAACGAACGGGGGAGAAATTGAAGGGAGAATCAGGAGGGAAATGGACCCAATGAGACAAATACAATTGAAGGCTGCTATTCGAGCAATGAGAACACAAGGGTGGGAGATGCAGAGATTAACAGATTTCGAGGAAATATGCTTAAAGGGAGAGCCAATAAGACATGGTCTGTCATGTATGTATAGCCTGCTAGTAGAGTCAGAAGCCCCACAAGATTTAACATTTATCCAGGCCTGGGAAAAAGACTTGGGGACGGTATTTTCGGAAACCCAAAAAACAAAAATTTTCAGGTTTACACATAAGGCCTCGCTAGCTACTAGATACCAGGAGGGAGGGTACAAAATCCTAACAAGATGGTACAGGACTCCAGTAGCGTTAAAAAGGATGTTCCCGCAAGTATCAGATCAGTGTTGGAGGTGCGGGAAAGCAGAAGGCACCATGATGCATATATTTTGGGAATGCTCCAAACTGAAGGAATTCTGGAAAATGGTAGCCGACACAATAAAATAAATTACTGAGGTGACTATGGGAGATGGTCCGGCAGCATTTCTGCTGAACGATTTTCCAATGTCCTCAGTAAAGTATAAAAACTCACTGCTTAGGCATTTACTTAGTGCAGCAAAAGCCTGCATTCCAAATCTTTGGAAGAGCACAGCTTCGCCGACAAGGCAACAATGGTTGGGCAGGATAACGGAAATACAGCAAATGGAAAACTTGACTATGGGAATGAGAGAACAGGAGGAGAAATACAGACAGGTGTGGTCCCCATATATTGAATATAGAGAACAGAATCCCTGAAGGTGAGGGAGGGTGGCCGAGGGTTTCTATGCTTTTTTTTTTTCCTTTTTTTTTTTTTTTTTTTTTTTTATTTTACTTTATTTAATTTATTTTATTTATTTATTTTCTTCTTTTTTTTTTTTTGGGAGGGAGGTTAACTGGGGGGAGGGAGGGGGACGCAAGTAATAGGGTATGGCATATACTGTAATGGGGAGTAGGGTGAAAGAGGAACGTTTTTTTTTTTTTTTTATATCCCCTCTCTGATTGAACTGTATATGGGATTGAATTGTTGGAACGGGTATTGCTATACCCATATGTGTATGAATTTGTTGACAAATGGTAAAAGAAAAAAGTTATAAAATAAAGAATAAAAAAAAAAAAAAAAAGGACAGACAATTGACCCCATAAAGAATGAGGAAGGACATCTGGTTACAAAGGATGGGGAGATGGCTAAGGTATTTTATACTTTTCTACTCAGTCTTCACAAGGGAATTTGGGGGTGGGGGGTTGAGCTGCAGTTTGTATCCCAACACATCACAGGAAGCACCCTCATGGCTAACAGAGGACAAAATTGAAAATGGACTTGGAAAACTTAACATTAGGTCACCGGGACCAGTAATTGCCAGGCCATTGTTTCTAATTTTTTTACTGACTGAAATGGTACCAGCTGATTGGAGAAAAGCCAATGTAGCTTCAATATTTAAAATGCATCCCTGGGAATTAGACCAGTTGGCCTAACATTAATGGTATTTGAAGCAGAAGTTTGGAACTTTGGGTAAAGCTGTAGACATGGTGTAGGTGAATTGACGGAGGTACATATTAATCATAAAAAATACATGGCACATCTCAAAAACAGAAATCGCATGAAAGAAACATTCTAATAAATGTTGTTGCATGATACTCGCGCGCAATTATGTGCGTATGCAGTATAGGCAACAAGGTACAACAGTGCATAACCAGGTGCCACATAGTGGTCTGTGTTTGATAGATGGATCCATTCAATGAGTTTACATATGTACAGATATCACATTGGCAGCAGAAGGAAATACAATTATTAAAACCAATTGGACCATAAAAAGTTGGAAAAGGATGTTGACAAGATAGATGATATTGTGAGGGTATATATCTGCATCCCTATTGCCCGACGCATTTCGTGTATAAAACACTCATCAGGGGCCGATGCTCGGAATATCTACTAGATGTATGATTACTTTAAACTGCTTAATAATCAAACAAATCAAAGATGGGGCAAGAGGGCTCATCTTAAGTACTTGCATGGAATCTAGGCAATAAGGTGTGGCAAATATGGAGCCATGGCCAAAATATTGGTCGGCCACGGGAGCTGAGTTGATGTAAAACTGCACACCGGCGGGGCACACTACAGAGCCAACCTCGATAGTATGCAAGCGCTTGGAGGGGATGGTAAGGTACTATATACAAGGTTTTAGTAATGGAAAATGGTATCATTGGCAGTAATCAGCATGGCTTCATGAAGAATTGTTCTTGCCAAACCACTAACATTCTATGAGGCGAGATGTCATCTCTAGATAAAGGAAGGCCCATAGTCATGGTGTATCTAGATTTTGCTAAAGCATTTGACACCGTTCCCCATAAATGTTTACTGTATAATGTAAGGTCCATTGGCATGGACCACAGGGTGAGTACATGGATTGAAAACTGGCTGTAAGGGTGAGTTCAGAGGGTGGTGGTAAATGGGGAGTACTCAGAGGTCAGGGGTGGAAAGTGGGGTCCCCCAGGGTTCTGTGTTGGGACCAAGCCTATTTAATTTGTTCATAAACAACCTGGACGATGCTAAGCTAATCAGGGCAATAACTTCTTCACAAGATGTGGAAAATTTGCAAGAAGATCTGAACAAATGAATGCGATGGGCAACTTCATGGCAAATTAGGCTTAATGTGGAAAAATGTAAAATGCATTTGGGTGCCAAAAATATGAATGCAATCTACTCAGCTGGGGGAATCCGGGATGGAAAAGGACCTGGGAGTCCTAGTAGATGATAGGCTCAGCAATAGCATGCAATGCCAAGCTGCTGCTAACAAAGCAAACAGAATATTGACATTCTTAAAAAAAGGGGATCAACTCCAGAGATGAAATACTCCCACTACAAGATTCTGGTTCGGCCTCATCTGGAGTATGCTGTCCAGTTCTGGGCACCAGTCCCCAGGAAGGATTTTCTGGAAATGGAGCGAGTACAGAGAAGGGCAACAAAGCTAATAAAGGGACTAGAGTATATTAGTTATGAGGAAAGGTTGCGAGCACTGAACTTATTCTCTCTGGAGAAGAGATGCTTGAGAGGGGATATCATTTTAATTTACAAATACCATACTGGTGACCCCACAATAGGGATAAAACTTTTCAGTGGAAGGGAGTTTAATAAGACAGGTTTAGATAAGAAAAAAAAAGGTTTAACCTTAGCCTGCGTAGAGGGTTCTTTACTGTAAGAGCGGCAAGGATGTGGAATTCCCTTCCACAGGCGGTGGTCTCAGTGGGGGTCCTCGATGGTTTAAAAAAACTATTAGATGAGCACCTGAACAACCACAACATACAGGGGTATACAATGTAATGCTGACATATAATCACACACATGGGTTGGACAGGGTGTGTTTTTTTTTTCAACCTTACCTATGTAACTATGTATTGAATTAATAAATTATAATGGTTGGATGAGTTAACCTGTATCCATAAAAAAAAAAAATTAACATTTTTGTTGTCAAAGCTCTGTATTGATATATAACGGTTCACAATCCCAGCTTGAAATTCCGAGGCTGACCTTTTTTATCTTTTTCCCAGCTTTGAGAGTCTCTAACCTGGAAGAAATCATTTTTAGGTATATTGAGTTAGCAGTTCCCTAAGTAATAAGGAAAAGACGAGGAGGATGATGATGATGATGTCTTGATCATTTAAAGCAGACCAAAAGCAAAATGTTTCTTTGAGGTCCACTGGTTGTTGGTCCAGTTCATATTCTGAAAGCGTATGTTGCTTTGCTAAAATTGCAAGATCCATTTTGATGCCGTCAGCAGTTTTCTATGGCAGCGCCCATATTTTTCATGTGGAGGGGAAAAAAGTGGAAGTGTAGAACATATGGCACTTATTTTAAACTTGGATCAAACAGCACTGAATATTGTTTCTGACCCAAAGGGATCTCCGGAAAGCAGAAGAGCAGTCTAGTGTGGAAAAAGCCAAAGTGGAGGTCCGAGCGCAAAATATGAAGACGCTAAAAGACAAATCGGAGGAGTATAAATACAAGATCCAGACTGCACAGGTGCGTGATTGTAGATCCTAATATTTTCATAGACTTGGCAGGAAAGTGAGTTTGTGCTAACACTACTGATTTCCCAGCATTGCCATAAGCATGATTGCTTGTAGAGCGTTTACATTTAAAGGGTAATTCAACTTTTATGGGAGATGGTATAGCAAATAAAAATATAGAGGGTGCATATATAATTGCTACCCAAGCCATATTGTAATTTTTTTTAATGTTAAATATTGCCTTTCCTTTTCAATCTCCAGCCTCTGTAATTTCCTGTAAAATTCAATATAGCATCCTGGAGGCCCTCTGCAGGCAGTTGGTTTACAGAACTTCCCAGAAATATCATTCTCTGCTTGTGTGATTTGGTTTATTCAGAAGTCTGCACTAAAGGAGTCAGATTTTTAAGGCATCTTCTGCAACTAAAATGTCACTTTGCGATTCCCTCCAAAGGTTCAATGCGCAACTTCAGTTAAAAACAGAAGCTCCGCTGTTTGTTTTCCGCTTAGGAGCGTCGTTTCGCCCTCCACCTGCAGCCTCCTGGGATATTTCACAGTTCCCATAAGCCTTTGAGACTACCCACAGGGTGGCTCGTGCATGTGCAGTGGAAAGCCTGCTGTGAAGCTGTAAGGAGTCACAGCCGGCTTCCCAAAGTCAACATGGTGGTACTGGCTGCCCAAAGACCAGCAAAGAACTGGCTCGCGTGAGAAACGTTCTGGACCCTGGAAAGGCAAGTGTCCTTTTTATTAAAAGTCAGCAGCTACTGATTTTGTAGCTGCTGACTGTTAATTATTTTGTATTTTATGACTGAAGATCCTCTGACTTCTAAAGGGATTCAATCCCTGCAACTTGCACTGCAAGTGCTTATCAGAATGAATGCAGACACAGAAATCGGCTTTCCATTGAAGCAAAAATACAGCTTTTTCAAACCAGTAGGAATCTGCAATAAAGTTTGGTAAAATCCTTCAATGTAAAGTCATCACCTAAAGTGGAGTTACTCTCTTAGGCCTAGGCAGGTGTGTGTTATCAAATCAAAGCGTAGTCCTCACACATACCCAAATGTGTACCTATGTTGTCCTCGGGCACCGTGAATTTGAGGTGGATGCTTGATCTGGCCAAAAAATGTGTTTTTTGGTGGGAGCTAATCTACCTTGATAAAATTACATGCTTTTTGCTACATTAAGACCCCTTTCACACTGGAGCGTTTTTCAGGCACTTTAACACTCGGCCGCTGCGCTGGCAGGGCGTCCAAAAAAGTCCAGCGAGCAGCTCCTTTGCAGTGCTTTTAGAAGTGGTGAATACACTGCTTCTAAAGCGCCCCTTCCCATTGAGGCACTTTTTTTTTAACGCCAAAGCGCCTGAAAGAACGCCCCAGTGTGAAAGGGGTCCTAGCTGAGCTTTACCATAGTTTTTCGGGCGCTGGCAGTGTGAAAGAGCTCTGAAAGCACTCAGGGTTTCACATTGGGGGTGCAGATGAGGCTTCCTTCAGGCGCGTTTAACGCCAAAACGCCCCAGTGTGAAAGGGGTCTAAATAAGAACCATTAATTCTGAACTGACCTTGTGTCATTTACCACTGACCCCTGATCTCGGCATCAGTTACTACAGATTTCAGGAGTAAATAAGGTCAGTGGTAAGTGACCCTCTGTCTCGCAGTACAATCAAATAGCCCACTGCTGTACAGCTGTTCTACTTCTCGCAGGACTCTTCACAATACTTGGGGTATTGCAGCTCTGCCTCTCCTTCTCTTCCATGGTCCAGTAAGCGGGGCTAAATGACAGCCCTGTTACAGGAGCACCCTACTCCCGCATCGGCTTCTAGCACATGCCCTCTTCCCAGCATAAACAATTTGCAATCTTTACTGTGCTTCAGCTGCCTGTGACTAGCGCAGCTGCAGCAGAGAAGGGGGAACCGAGTGGCATTTCTCCACAATTGTGCACTGGACCCCACCTTCTTTGCAATCTGTGCACTGCACTCATGAAGGATACACCACTGCATATCATACCTGACATTTTTGCTAAAACATCAAGCCATTAGAACAAAAAGTGCTGAGAAAAAAAATTGAGTATCGGCTTATTTTATGAATTTCCAATAGGGGTTGCTGACCTTGCCTTAGCTCTAGGTTAACGTTTCTTTTTCTTTTCCTTTTTTCTTTTCTTTTCTTCTTTCCTTTTTCTTTTTCTTTTTCTTTTCTTCTTTCCTTTTTTCTTTTCTTCTTTCCTTTTTCTTTTTCTTTTCTTCTTTCCTTTTTTTCTTTTTCTTTTCTTTTCTTCTTTCTTCCCTTTTTAATGCAGGACGAGCTGTCGGCGGCAGGGATGGAGGATTCTCTAACTCATCGCTCCTTGGTGTCCCTCTCTGAGGTCTGTAGCTGAACTGTCTTTCTTGCAAAGCATTATGTTGGACAATCCGTAGATGACATGGAAGTATAATTAAAACTGCAGATAAACACTCTGAAGTTGCATTACTAGAACTGGAGAGTGCAAAATCTGGTGCAGCTGTGCATGGTAGCCAATCAGCTTCTAACTTCAGCTTGTTCAATTTAAGATTTGACAAAAAAAATCTGGAAGCTAATTGGTTTCTATGCAGAACTGCATCAATTTGTGCAGGCTCCAGTTTTAGTAAATCAGACCCTTCATCTCTATACAAAACCTTACTTTAAGTTTTGAAGTAGTATAAATGAGCAGCTGGCACATCAACCGATACAAGTTGTGAATGCAAATTATAAAAACAGTGCAGCGTTAAATATATAAACATGAAAAACCTAGATCAAATATGTGAAAACCGAAAGACTCTGCAATGTCCAATCAATAAAATCTAACTGTCATGATTCAAGCGGTTGTTCCGGGCAGTTACTGCTTATATAAAAAGAGAAGCTGCGCCAATAAATGGATTTAAAAAAGTTTGCACATCACTCTTCAGAATGAAATATGATTGTATTTATAGTATATACTATCCCCAGAATGACATAGGAATTGGTGTACACCATACATCAACAGACCAGTAGGTCAAAAAAATCCACAGGTTGATGAGATCCACAAGCTAATAACAGTCCATGAGCTTATATGATGACACCACTGTGCTTGATAACTATATGGAGTGCCCACCATCGAAAGACAAATGGCTGCTTACCAGAGGCAAGCAAAGACATGTAACCCAGCCACGGCCTTTGCTTGCAGGCAGAATAGTATCGGGATATGGACCAAACCTGCAGGTTGCTTCTCCAGTGCAACTCTCACTCCCTGGCTATAACTCAAACCTCCATATGCAGTTGAACCACTCGGAGACAAAAGGAGAGGGACCAATAGGGTGATATAGTTTTGACTGGTTTAATTGTATAAAAAAGTATTGTACTTACAAACATAAAGTCTTAAATATCATAAAGAGTGCCGGCCGGCAAAGTACAGAGGCCCTTCCTCGTAAACGGCGTGGTGACGTTACTGCTTATACATATGCACATAATGAAGATGTTTGTGAGTAATTTTATGTTTTTAATAAAAATTGGTTCTTTCCCTATGGCCTCAAACATGAATTTGGAGTGAGTGGGGTTGGACCACATAAACCCCATGCCGTTGTGGAGCTACATGCATTTCTGTAACATGGGCGCATCTTGACTTCTTATAACTTGGAAGTCGATCCCACTTGGTAAGTGTATTTAAAGAGAATAGTGAAGATGCACTGGAATAGTGATTTCTGTTTATCTTTTAACAAGTGTATATGTGGATGGGACTTTACCCTATTTTGGAAGTGCTTTATCTGCACCCATGTTCACTTGACATTACAGCTTGAACCATCACAGTTGGATTTTATCAAATAGACATTGCAAAGTCTAGTTTTTGCTTTCACAGATTTGATCTATGTTTATGTTTCTATATTTAATGCTGCGCTGTTATGTTATACTATGTATAAACCATTCTAATTGGTGAAGGAAGGGTAAAGGAGGCTTTGGGACTTTAAATATACCACTTAGTGTCACTTATGTATGATTCAACAGAACATGTAAGTTTAATAAAATACAATTTAATTACAGTTTAACCACTTGTGACCGGCCCCACGTCCAAAGACGTCACGTTTTTGAAGATGGATATCTCGGTAACGGCAGCAGCTGCTGCCACAACCGAGATATCCATCTCTTCGTGGGGCGGTCCTGTTAACGATAACGGCGGTCATCGCGGCGGATTCGCCACGAGATCGCCGTTACCGGCGGCGGGAGAGGGTGCCCCCCCCCTCCCGCCGCTCTCCCGCGCCCTCCGCCGCTTACCGTAGCCGTCGGTAGCGGCGGAGGCGATCGGGTCCGCTCGTTGTCTGTCCGGGGATGTGACTGAGGGAAAAAATGTCCCTCAGCCGTCCCCCTCTCTCTGCTGGGCGGAAGTGACGTCAAAACGTCATTTCCGCCCAGCGTCTTAAAGAGACATTTAATATGTTTACATTTTGACTTATTTTTTTTTTTTTTTTTTTTTTTTTTTGCATTTAAGCCTGAATATGAGATCTGAGGTCTTTTTGACCCCAGATCTCATATATAAGGGGACCTGTCATGCTTTTTTTCTATTACAAGGGATGTTTACATTCCTTGTAATAGGAATAAAAGTGATAATTTTTTTTTTTTTTTTTTTTTCAGTGTTAAAAATTATAAAATAAATAAAAATAAAAAGCAAAACCAAAAAAAAAATTTTTTAAAGTGCCCCGTCACGACGAGCTCGCGCGCAGAAGCAAACGCATACGCGAGTAGCGCCCGCATATGAAAACGGTGTTCAAACCACACAAGTGAGGTATCGCCGCGATCGTTAGAGCGAGAGCAATAATTCTAGCCCTAGACCTCCTCGTCATCTCAAAAAATGCAACCTGTAGAATTTTTTAAACGTCGCATATCGAGATTTTTAAGGGTAAAAGTTTGACGCCATGCCACGAGCGGGCGCAATTTTTATGCGTGACATGTTGGGTATCATTTTACTCGGCGTAACATTATCTTTCACAATATATAAAAAAATTGGGCCAAATTTATTGTTGTCTTATTTTTTAATTCAAGAAAGTGAATTTTTTCCAAAAAAAGTGCGCTTGTAAGACCGCTGCGCAAATACGGTGTGAGAAAAAGTATTGCAATGACCGCCATTTTATTCTCTAGGGTGTTAGAAAAAAAAATATATATAATGTTTGGGGGTTTTAAATAATTTTCTAGCAAAAAAAACTGTTTTAGTCTCGTAAGCACCGAATCTGAAAAACAGGCTCGGTAATGAAGTGGTTAAAACCATATAGAAATCTTATTCAACACATCACAAAGACGAGCAATATATGTCCTTTCAATGGGGTCTATGCATTTCGCGGATATACCGCTTCTTTAGGAACCGCAAAGGTTTTGTATATTCAGAGAGCTTGTTTACATCTCTACAGAGAAAAAAGATGGCAAAATCCATAAACAAGATGAACTATCACATTGACATATTTCCTAGTTACAAGGCGGTCATATTTTATATGTTAGAGATATGCATACATTTGTGCTCATAAGTTTACTGCTCTGGCAAAATGTATGATTTCTTTGCCATTTTTCAGAGAAAATAAATATGGAAATTGAAAAAAACTGTGCTAAAAAAAAATGCTAAAAACGAATAGCTGCAAAACCAAGTCACGGCTATTCAATTGTGAGCTGCGATTATCATGTAAACAAAGGTACAAGAGAAAAACTTGGAAAAAAGAATAAATCGCGCTGACCCCCTAACCATTTGGTGTGAAATTACGAAAAAAATTGCAAAATAAATCGCCAATCAAAACAAATACCCAAAACAGGCTAGTGATAAATACAGTAAACACCACCTCATATCAATAATACAAAGTGAGTTATTTATCTAAATTCAAACATGAATAATCCCGTGAGGATTAGACAGGTTGTTGTTAATATCAAATTGATAATGAATATATATAATAGCTCAAAACATTAATGATACAAAACTACCTGAAAAATAACGTCCATAAGTAATTTACAATTAATGAACCCCAAATAATGAACACCTGTGCTTGGTGCAAAAAGTCCATATGTCGGTAAATATTGTGTCCAAAAAATGTGTTTGGAGGATTCAATCAGCAGAAATTACTCCTTACCAGCTTGCTATGATCCCCCATGACGGAGGATCAATATGTGCATGTAATCAAGAGGCTCACTCCAGAAAACCAGCCAACACAAATCCGTTTCTTAAGCAGTAACTCCCATCCAATAGCAGACATGAACCATCAGCAGATGTACCCGATATATGAAAAATAATAGATGCTTCACACACACCCGTCCTACTGGGGAATCGTATGGAGCTCGAGGTGACCTCAGTACGACACTCTGGACCCCTGACAGACCCTTGCATTTTTCATCCAGTGCTGTAGTCATGGGGAAAGCAAAAGACTTGTCAAAGGATCTGCGGGAAAAGGTAGCTAAACTGTATAAAACAGGAAAGAAATATAAGAAGATATCCAAGGAATTGAGAATGCCAATCAGCAGTTCTCAAAACTCCAATTTAAGAAGTGGAAAATTGGGGGTTCTGTTGAAACCAAACCACAGTCAGGTAGACCAACAAAAATTTCAGCCACAGCTGCCAGGAAAATAGTTTGGGATGCAAAGAAAAACCACAAATAACTTCAGGTGAAATACAGGACTCTAAAAACATGTGCTGCATTGTCGATATGCCAGAAGATAGCCATTACTATGCAAATGCCACAAAGTATCCCGCTTACAATACGCCAAACAGCACAAAGAGAAGCCTCAAACCTTCTGGCCCCACGCTATATCTGCACTCGTTTTCATAAACAAGCTAGCGTCCGATCACTCAGATCTACCGGCAGAGATCTCCTCTACATCTCGGTGCTCAAGAAGATCCGGCCTGGTGGTTGGGCCTTCTCCCACCAGGGTGCTGTATTGTGGAATAGCCTCCCTGTTGAGCTCCAGGAGGCCCCTACTATCCCGGTCTGCTGCAGGTTACTGAAGACATGGCTTTTCACGCAAGCCTTTCCTGCGTAGCCTCTCTCCCACCCTTTCTGCCGCTCTGTGCTGCTTTTGGTTCCTGGATCCTCTTTTCCCAGGAACTCTGCTATGCATGTCAGGACCCTTCGGGGTAAGACCGTGCTATATTAAGATACCACTTGACTCAACTCATTTGGAGTGATGAGACCAACATTTTAGCTTTTTGGCCACAACCATAAACACTTAATTTGCAGAGGAGTCAGAAAGGCCTATGATGAAAGGTACACCATTCCTACTGTGAAACAGTGAGGTGGATCACTGATGTTTTGGGATGTGTGAGCTACAAAGGCTCAGGAAACTTGGTCAAACTGTTGGCGAGATGAATGCAGTACGTTATCAAAAAATACTGGAGGAACATTTGCATTCATCAGCCAGGAAGCTGTGCAAGGGATGTACTTGGATGTTCCAACATGACCATGATCCAAAACAAAAGGCCAAGTCAATCTGTCATTGGCTACAGCAACATAAAGTGAAGGTTCTGGAGTGGCCATCTCAGTCTCCTGACTTCAGTATCATTGAGCCACTCTGGGGAGGTCTCAAATGTGCAGTTCATGCAAAGACAGCCCAAGAATTTACAGGAACTGGAGGCCTTTTGCCAAGAGCAATGGGCAGCTTTACCATCTGAAAAGATAACGAGCCTCATCCACAAATACCACAAGACTTTAAGCCAGGGGTGCCCAACCTTTTGAAGAGCGAGGGCCATTTAAGCGACTTAGTAACCAGTCGTGGCCCACAATAAGCAGAGTGGGCACTCTGCATACTCTATGGATCCTCTGATCCGATCAAATGGCAAGAAAAGGATTATTTTTTCTTGCAAATCGAATTGTAGGTACACAAGTCTGTTTACATCTGCAGCTCCATAGAGGTGAATGGAGGGTCCGATTTGGGTCAGGCAGACCATATTAAATGGGCCTATGGCTACTTTTTACACTGATGGTCTGCGGTCTACCCACACTGTGGGTGCAGAGCAGTGCATCTGTGGCTTTCCTGTAGATTATCTGTACTTTACCATAGACTTCTATTATATCCTGCAGGTGTGATGCACTTTCTGAAAGTGCACCAAACCCACTGATTTAACTAGAAGTCTATGGCCTAGTGCAGGTAAGCCGCAGGTGCACTGCACTACATCTGCGGATCAGTTTGAAAGCAGCCCAGTAACCACTGCAGAACAGATATGTCCATATATACACTGTGATTTTAGTAATATACTGTCACAGGCACAGAGTGCACTTGGTATCACTCCAACTATGACAAGAGCCGGTGCTATACAGGAAGCTGTGGCTCTGCAGCACAGCTGCTTGCTTTCTCTACCGTAAGTTTCATTCACAATACTGATGCTCTGGCATGGTGGGTAGGCAACCTGCAATCTGGGCTTTCCAACCCGCCTTTCCAGAGCAGGAGGTCGCGGGTCACATCGGAGGGCTCCACGGGCCACATGTGGCCACTGGTTGGGCAACCCTGCTTTAAGCTGTCATTGATGTTAAAGGGGGCGATGCACGGTATTAGGAACTGGGGTATGTAAACTTTTGATCAGTCATTTGGGTAGTTGGTTTTAAAGTGATATATATATTTTTTTTTATTATTATTATTATTATTTTTATGATTTTTAAAAGTGTAAACACAGTTGATTGATAATGGTTTCAGCCAAACCCTAACCATGAGTGAAAGAAAAGTTTTTGTGTTATCTTTATATTCTCTGAAAAATTGCCAAGAAATCATAAATTCTGCCGGGGTATGTAAACTTATGAGCACAACTGTATATTCTCCTTGTGATACAATAGGAAATAAAAATAAAAAGCTAGCGTTGTAAAACTTATAACCCCAGAAATGATAAAGGCAAAATGCGGAGATGTAAAGGGCAGAGTCGGCATCTTTGCATGCCTGCCGGTCCATGGGAGGCTATCCCTCCGGTAAGCAGTATTTACAGTGCCTTGCAAAAGTATTTCTCCCCCCCCCACCCCCTTGGCATTTTTCGTGTTGTTTTCTCTAACCTGGAATTGACATGGATTGTTTGAGGATTTTCATAATTTAAGTTACAGAACATGCAAACAACAAATAGGACAAAATAACAAAAAAAGTCGATGTGCATAACTATTCACCCCCCTAAAGTCAATACTTTGTAGAGCCACCTTTTATGGCTATCGCAGCTCCAAGTCGCTTTGGATAAGTCTCTGAGCTTGCCACATCTTACCACTGGGATTTGTTCCTTGCAAAACTGTTCCAGCTCCTTTAAGTTGGCTAGTTTGCGCTTGTGAACAACAATCTTTAGGTCGGACCACAGATTTTTCTATTGGATTGAGATCTGGGCTTTGACTGGGCCATTCCAACACATTTACATGTTTCCCCTTAAAGATTCCCAGGAATCTGGGAGGTGAAAGGAAGCTCTGCAATCTCACGTTTGTTCATGATCTCTTATAACTTGGAGATCTGGAGGACCTAATTTTTACCAAATCAGGATCTACCAAGAGGAGCCATAAAAGCATCTAGAGAGGACTGATTAGGCTACTATTGATCTGATGTCTAAGTACATTATCATAGGGGAGAGTATAAGCTGTAACGGTGATGGAACAGAGGTTATCCACTTATCCATTATCCTCTGTTGGGATCAGGCACACCGGTATGATTGCATGAACTGTGTGTGTGACTTTCTGACTGCGAGTGAGAATAAAATGGGACTCTTATCTGACAGCTGTTGCACCTTTAGCGTGAGAAACCCAGTGGTCCAAAGCATCTGAAGTGGTTTTCTTTCAATGTGAGGTAGGTCTAGTAAAGATGAAACGTGTTCCAGTCCAACAAAGCAAAGTAGTACACTGCTCAAGGTATTCACCCTTTAAAGTTCCACCTCAACTGCACAAGCAAAGGGTGCTGTCCCTGCATGTAGCAGGAAGTCTGGAGTAAATAAAACATGTCTGGATGCACGCACTCCCATTACTATCCTTCTTGCTTTTTTGGATTCAAATTTAAAAAAAACAGTTCATACAGCAGGCAATACAGCCAACATGTTTCACACCATTCTTGGTGCTTAATCATTGAGTCTCAGCTTTGATTAAGAACAAGAATGATGTGAAACGCATTACGTTACCTGTATTTTTTTAATGCTTTTTTTGGATCCAAACAATGGTGATTTTTATTAGCGTGCTGCCAATCCAGATATCTCCTCACTCCAAAGATGAAATGCATGTTTCCCACTTTTTCTTGGTAAATGGACACACGAATATGGTCAATGGTACATTTAACAGAACTAAAGAGCAAATGGGATACATTGTAATTGTTTTGGGGTGTGTGTGTGTGTGTGTGTGTAAAAATTGTGGTGTGTGTGTGTGTGTGTGTGTGTGTGTGTATTATAGGCTGTACTTCTTCTGTGGATCATAGGAGTGCAGTTCTGCACTTCTGTGACCCGTTTTCAGTAGGCTGAATTTACAGAGCCATTCCAGGCTCAGGAAATATTGCGACCATATGGTCAGGATTCACCTGGTGCAGCTTCTTGGTAAACCGCACCCATCCCCTCCACAGCCCAAAAGCTTGAGTGTGTGTGTGGGGGGGGGGGGGGGGCAGAGTAGACAGCTGGTGACTGACAGCCACCAACTCCCTTTCCAGGGGGCTCCGAGAACTGAGCAATCGGTGGTGTTTGATTGCTCAGTTCTCAGTCTTAAGCCCCATAAACACTATTGGATTATCTGCAGATTTTTGTCTTCAGACTTGCCAAAACCATATAATATGAGGTCAAACTTTAAGAGTTTCAATTTGTGTGCAATCAGGCAGGCCCTTGCACTACATGATTTTGGTAAATCTGAAGACAAAAATATGCAGAAAATCGAATCGTGTGTATGTATAGGGTCTTAGAGCCGGCGGGTGACAGATGCAGCATCGGACTGGCGGCATCGGCTCAGGTAAGTATTGGGGGGGACTGAGTGGGGCTCCTGCATAGAGGAGGCTTTACATCTTGATGCATAGAATGCATTAAAATAAATCTTCTGCCTTTACAGCCACGTTAAGAAAACCTTTATTAACCTATGTTCCAATTGCTGACTGTGCTTTCCAACAAAGCTACTTGCCTGACTTTTATTGCAGAGTAGTGGCTTCAGTGGTTTGTGTGGCATTCTGAATGAAGTGCTGCTTCTAGTTTGTGAAATAAAGCATTAAAGCTGGGGCAGCCAGGTACTTGGCATTTAGTATTGAGGTCAGCAATGGCTGGCTAGGTTTTTCTTAATGCAGTAGTACTTTAAAACATTACAACGCTATAGTCCAATGTTATCCATGTATTTAAAGAGAGATGGTCTCCTTGCCCATGCAGGGCAAAATAACACTGTCCCTGGAAAGGGCATCCTGACTCTTATCACTTTTTACACAGCTCCTTACTCTTATACAACTGGCAAGAATACCTGACGCATCTGGGTATGGTGCAACATGTGACCTGCACCTCTGTGATGGTTCCCTGGCCTAGCAGGCAATTGCTAAGCGCAAGCACTGTAACATTGGGGGGGGGGGGGGGGGGTTGATGTGTCGGTACCCCTGGCTCGCCAACACAGCAGATCCCAGGCCTATTGAAGATGCAAACAGCAAATACATTTTCTTACCTCTCCCACTATGTACAGGTGCATCTAAAAAAAAAATTAGATAATCAAAAGGTTAATATATTTCAGGATTTTAAATTAAAATGAAACTCGTATATTATGTAGATTCATTACACACAGAGTGATTTATTTATTTTAATTTTGATGATTATGGCTTGCAGCTAGTGAAAACCCAAACTTCAGTATCTCAGAAAATTGGAATATTGGGTAAGACCGATAAAGGATTTTAATACAGAAATGTTGGCTAACTGAAAAGTATGTGTATGTACGGTAGAGTATGCAATCAGTACTTGGTCGGGGCTCCTTTTTTAAATGCCTTTCTGCATCAATGCGGCATAGCAAGGAAGCGATTTGGCCTGTTGCACTGCTGTGATGTGTTCTAGAAAGCCAGGTTTCTTTAAAGGCGGCCTTCAGCTTGTCTGTATTGTTGAGTCTGGTATCTCCTTCCTCTTGACAATACCCCAGATTCTCTATGGCAGGGATCTCCAAACTATGGTCCTCAGCTGTTGCAGAACTACACATCCCATGAGGCATTGTAAAACTCTGACATTCAGACATGACTAAGCCTGATGGAAATTGTAGTTCCTGAATTACTGGAGGGCCATTATTTGGAGACCCCTGCTCTATGGGGTTTAAGTCAGGTGAGTTTGCAGGCCAATCAAGCACAGTGATACCATGCTCAATAAACCAGGTATTCATACTTTTGGCAGTGTGGGCAGGTGCCATATCTTGCTGGAAAATTTAAATCGGCATCTCCATAAAGCTGGTCAGCAGAGGGAAGCATGGCATGAAGTGCTCTAGAATTTTCTAGTAGACGGCTGCACTGATTTTGGACTTGATAAAACACAGTGGACCAACACCAGCAGATGACATGGTTCCCCAAATAATCAATGACTGGAAACGTCGCACTGTACCTCATGCGACTTTGATTCTGTCTCTGGTTCAGCAGTGGCTTGACACACGGAATGCGATAGTTGCAGCCAATGTCCTGGATGGATGTGTGGTGGCTCTTGAAAGCACTCACACCAGACTTCTTGTGAATCTCCCCCCAGATTCTTGAATTACGTTTTTGCTTCACAATCCTGTGGTTATCCCTGTTGCTTGTGCACCCTTTTCTACCACACTTTTTCCTTCCACTCAACTCTCTCCATTAATATGCTTGTGAACGGCCAGCTTCTTTAGCAATGACCTTTTGTGACTTACCCTCTTTGTGGAAGGTGTCCATGACTCTTCCAGACAACTGTCAAGTCAGTTGTCTTCTCCATGATTGTGTAACCTACTAAACCGGACAGACCATTTAAAGGCTTAGGAAACCTTTTACAGGTGTTTTTGCGTTAATTAGGTGGTAAGCGTGTGACACCCTGGGGGTTGTTTACGAAAGGCAAATCTATTTTGCACTGCTAGTGCAATTGCCGTAGATTTGAGGGAGACAAAAGTTTAAGGAAAATAAAAAAAAGCATTTTTGCTTGCACATGATTGGATGATAAAAACAGCAGAGCTTTGCCTAATTTCATAGCTTCCCCTCAGATCTACCACGACTTCACTTCCAAGTGCACTTGTAGTGCAGAGTCGATTTCCCTTTAGTAAATCAACCCCCACGAGTCTACAATATTGAACTTTTTCACAATTTTAGATGCACCTGTATATTGAAAAAAATCGCTGTCACCAGAAACAGAGTCTACGTTGTCATTATCAGTTTAATAAATCAGTGTGTTTTTTTGCTGATTTGTAATGTTTAATCTTTAATGTTTTGCAGATGCTGGCAGAGCTTAAAACACAATCCACAGCTACAAAGGAAAAGCTTAAATCTTACCTAGACTTGGCTCCAGTAAGTTTTATTGATTTACTTTTATTTTTTGAGGTATATAGAATTCAAGGCAAAGCTTTGGCCCTTTCTAATGGTCATTGAAACAGCCTATTATATGGGGCAATAGGAATGTGTATAGGTGGGCTATAGTAACAGCAACACCTGACCTTACCCAAAAGGTCAACACCTTTTTAGAAAGGCCTGGAAATTGGCAATAACAGCAGGGTATTCAACTGCCCTCCTGGCCGAGGGTGCGTGTTGCTGTAATCCTGGCTCCGGGACCACGTTGGTCTGGGGTTGTAGGCAGATTGGGTCTACGCATTAGAAGATTATCCTGTGCTGTCTGTCCTGAGGAAGGAAGCCGCTTCATGAAGGACCTATCTTGGAGAGGACCGAGCACGAGGCTGATGTCTCAAGAGAGGCCTTGAACTTCATCGAAGGATGCACCATTTACTGAAAGGCTTGATGGTGATCGTCTGTCAGTTTCAAGTTCTACAAGAAGTTACTCTGGAGAGATCCGGGTGCTGAATACTGTACTGTGAGAATTCCAGACCGAAAGTGGGAAGGTTTGTGGCAGAGACTGTACCATTTTCCGTGTGTCACCCCTGCTGCTAGGCTAGTGAGAGAAACCTACCTGGGTGCGCAAAACCCACTCTGGCTAGAGTGGTGACGAAAGCTGTGTCACTTGAAGCAGGAGTGTTTCCGGATTGAAACTACGCACCTGTTACCCTTCCACCTCTTCATTCACTTATTCTTTCACCAAGTTCAGCAAATCTTAGAATAAAGTGCAAAGTGTGGACATTGAACTTTTTCAGCTCTCATCTAATACCCTGGACGGCTAGGAAATGGAGGTAACATGCCGCCCGAAAATATCGAGCAGCTCCGTCGGGGGTAGTGCTACATTTATTAGAACAAAAGGTATTGCTTTTTTTTTAAATTGTCGCTCCTATTTGTTGTTTATAGTGCAAAAATAAAAACCACCAAACCATCAAATACCACCAAAGGAAAGCTCTATTTGTGGGAAAAATAGACGTCAATTTCGTTTGGGAGCCACGTCGCACGACCGCACAATTGTCGGTTAAAGCGACGCCATGCCGAATCACAAAAAATGCTCTGGTCTTTGGCCAGCGAAGTGGCTTAAGTGGTTGAGGAAATAACTACTTTTATTTTTAATTCAACATCTTTCTGCCAGTAAGACTCAGTTCGGGTATTGGTGTCCTTGCACATGATATTGATGTATGAATGCCAGATCTTCCTGGCAGAAAGTTCCTACCCAAAAATACTGTGTACACACACATACACAGTATGCGACATTTACACACCTGTGTGTAGGCCCATTGAAACAATAGGGTTGCATGCAGATCATTAAAAATAAAGTGGTGGTGTTTTTGGATTCTATGCAAGAGCCCTAAACATCAGTAAATACATTTTGCTGTGTTCAAGAGGCCTTAGGATTATTCACTGAAAATGCACCTTTTCCTTAAAGTGATACTAAATTCTAGTTTTTTGTGTGAGGTTTTTTTTTTTTTTTTTTTTTTTAATAAGAAGCATGTTATACTTCCTCTTTAATGGTTTTGCACAAAACAGCCCGGATCCTCTTTTTGGGTCCCTCTTTGGCGCTCCTGGCCCTGCTTTCTGTTGAGTGCCCCCACAGAAAGCAGCTCGTTATGAGGCACGCAAACCTAGTCGCAGCTCTGTGTGTCCATTCAGACAGTGGCCCAGCCCATCCACTCTTTGATTTTGACAGCAGTGGGAGTCAATGGCACTTCCCTGCTGTCTCAGCCAATAAGGACGGAAAGTCCTGGACGGCCGAGTCTCTTGTGCAACATCGCTGGATCGAGAGGGGGCTCAGGTGAGTATGAGGGGGAGCTGCTAAACACAGAAGGCTTTTTATCTTAATGAAGACTAAACTCTGATGCTAATTTGGCTACTAAAAATAAATGGCTACCTGGAAAAAAGACTGTAACGGAATGTACAGTGACAGACTGAGATACTCCTATGTCTAGGGTCACCTTATGTCCACTAGGGCCATAGGGTGACAAAGAATCATAATTCATATATTACATGAGATGAAACATTAATAATAATTCATATTGCAGGACTGGAATATTACAAAGTGGATGTCTTGAGATATCACAAGCTGTTGCCTATTCAATATGGGCACACATGCTTTTGAAAGGTGTTAATTCAGGTCTACAAGACAAGTGACACACAAAACATTGTATAAAAGCTAGTGAAGTGTCTTGAGGTGTTGGCTATTCACTGTGAGGCCTTGTACACACGACGGGAAATATCCGCTGTAAACGGTCCCCGGACCGTTTACAGCGTATATTTGCGCCGGGATATTTTGATCCGATGGCTGTACACACCATCGGATCAAATTCCCCGCCGGCGGACAGCGCGGTGACGCGGCGGTGACGTTGACGCCGCCACGTGACCGCCACGTCACCGCACCAGGAAGTAAACACTTCCGCGCGCATGCGTCAGATCCATTCACAGGATACGACGCATGTGCGGCAAGATATGTCCGCTGGTTTGCCGTACTAACCAGCGGACATATCTGCCAGCCAGCTATCCGGCGGAAATATTTCAAAGCATGCTTTGGAATTTTTCCGCCGGATGAATCCGGCAAAAAGCGTCCGTTTGCCCCTACACACGAGGGGATTTTTCCGCTGAAATGGTCCGTCGGACCATCTTCAGCGGATTTATTCCCTCGTGTGTACAAGGCCTGAGAGACCCATTCTGTTACAAAGACTTTAAATACTAAAGCTGGCCTTCTACTGTTGGGTTCTATACTAAACAGTGTGGATGGATGAATCTCCAGGCCTAGGCTATTGCATTTTGACAGCTGTTGGAAAACCCAGTGGATGCAGCTGCTGTTTTTGCAAAAATATTCCAGCAGGCACCTTCAAATCATTCAAACAGAGCGGGGCTGACATTGCCATCTACTGAGTACATTTTGGCTGAATTGTCAGGACCTTCACTCAGTGTATGGCCATTACCTCCTCCCAGTTTCCCGCTAAGACACTCTCTCACTAGTTGAAATTTGTTTGCAAACCAATGCTTGTGGAGGTGTTGCTCTCCTGTGTCACCCTTACCCGCAAGCTGAATACAATGATCCCTATTGCCGGCTGCACTGATCGTTCAGGGACAAAACACGACAGGCTGGTTGTACACAAGTCGATTTGATAAAACCGGCTAGCTCATACATGGTTTGAGCTTCAGCTGATCCCTGCTGAATGGGACAGATTTCAATCCATGTATGGCCAGCTTTACAGGTGAAACTTTTTATTTTAAATATTCGCTGCAAAGTCGCTTTCATTTTTGCATTTCAGTGCATAAAATATAATGGTGACAGGTTCTCTCTCATTGACCCACTGTGGCCTTTTATCTTCTAGAATCCATCTCTGGTAAAAGTGAAGATTGAAGAGGCAAAGAGGGAACTGGTAAGGTGCTCATTGGCCCAGTAGCTTGCACATTATAAGTCTATAAAATAATAGTAAAACTTTGGATGGGGAACCTATTTTGCTGATGATGGGAGGAGCTTCAGCCTGGAATCATTTACATCATTATCTTCCTATAGCAGCTGCTTCTGTCCACTAGATGTCTTCACCCCCTAGTGCAGCAAGCTTGGGATCTCTGGTGTGTCGGCATCTACAGAAAAATGTGGCGTGTTCCACCCCTCCCCCATATTTGTCTTAAATTGCCACTGCACTAATTAAGCACTCATTATCATTTGGCTGTTAAATATTAAAGCAGGTTGAGTGGCTATCTATATTACTGTTCACATTTGTCTTCCTGTAGAAAGCAACAGAAGCCGAACTCAACATGAAAGTAGACATGATGGAGTTTGTGCTGCCAGAGCAGAAGAGACGAATCAATTAAACGGTGATTTCTGAAACCCCAGCACCAGTGAGAACTTCCTTCTGCAGATATTGGACATCCTGGAGCTGTCTGTTACATAGACTGTGCACAGACTTGTTCGAAGTGTGTATAAACTGCACATATCGGTCTTAACTACAGGAGAGTTTACTGCTAGATCGATTTTATTTCAAGTGCACCAGTCACTTTATAGCACTGGAGGTGTGTTGAAGGCAAGTACTGAGCTTGTTTTTTTCCCCTAAAAATAGAACTTCCAGGTATGCAGTAAAGCCAATTTGTTTTGTGTTTTTTTTTGTCATTAATGTTGACTAGAGTTGCCATGTTCTAAAAATGTTTATTGCACCTAAGCCATAACTCCTTGTGTGCCTAGGCACCCCTGCACCTACAACCTCATAACTGTATAAGTGCAGTGTGACATCTAATGGGGCACCTGACTCTCAGTCTTAGGAGATTTGGTAATGTCACTACTGTGCTGCTCACTTCCTTGCTGGTAACTGCCGTGAGGAAGCAAATCTCTGCCTCTAGCAAGATGCCTGTCTCTACACAGATACATACAGAACAAGGCATTATATGTCAGAAATGGGGTGAAAACAGCTACAAGGAGACCACAGGCAAGTGCCTAGTCCTTTGCTTTTTGCCTGCCTTCTTTGGGTGGAGATTCCACACATTAGATCCACTTTTAATGGTAAAGTGTTTGTAACCCTTAAAAAAAAAAAAAAGATCCTGTTCCTTCAAAGCATGTTATACAGCGCAGTGCTTGTGCTGTGTCATTTGGCCTCCTGTATCGCATGAAATACCTGGCTGATCCTGCCCGGTTCTACCCTCTCCCCTGTAAACTGACTGTGGTTTATTATGGCTGCTGAGCCCTTTTAGAAGGGTTACAAGCCTTTAAGATTAAACACCTATGTTGTCTCACAGAAGGGGATTGCTTTTATGCTGCTAGAGCCTCTAATTCTACCATTAGAGAGATGCATAGCTTGGTCGTCGAGATCCTGTTGCATAAGTAAGCAATTTTTGCAAAGGAATGTACCTGTAAAGAAGATAAAAACACAAACCCTTTACCAGTATATGCGCTGGTCAGAAAAAACTCCCAAGTCCAGCTGCTAATCCTGATTAAAAAAGAAGAAACACGTCTTCTGTCACTAAGGGCACTGCAGCTGTTAATCCACTGGGTGGTGGAATGGGATCTATGCAAAGAAAGGAAAAGAGTGCATGGTCGCCCTAGTGTGATGCTGTTTACTTAAATAAATGATAAAAACATAGATTGCACTCACATTTTCTGATACAAATGGAGGCATATAGTACAGAAGTTCTCCTCTCCCAGATGACCACTGCAGGGGGTGACAAGTGGGCAGAGCATATCCGACCTCCCCAATGCCAGCTCACAAACCACCTGTCGTAACCTCCTGCTACAGGTCGCATGAGCACAGACCAGCCGGTGCTGTGGTGATCAGCCGATGGGGAAGGAGACCAGTACGTCGGCCCACAAGGTTGCTATGACAACATGTTTTGGAGGCGTGGCCTCTTTATAAAGTCTTGATTTTTCTGGGTACCCTAAAGCACTCTGACTGGTTCCTCATTCTGACCGCCACCTCATTATGGGAGGGCACTATACGATCGCTATTTCAGTTGTGGGTTTTTTTTTTTTTTTTTTCCTTTTTTATAAATGAGTTTGTGTTAAAGTTTTTTTTTTTTCTTGTTGATATACACAGCTGAGAGACCTATATGTAATTACTAGCATTTGATTACTAGCATTTCCAAGGCAACAAGCATGCCTCTGTGAAACTTCCAAGGATTGTAATACTGGAAGGACCAAGCACAGTATGTTGTTTACCTACCCTCCTCCACATTATATTTATATATTTGTGGGTGAGAGCAGGATTTAATTGAGGCGTATATAAAGACTTACTTAACTGGTAAAGAGTCTCACTAGTCCCAATGACAGCCTATAAAAGCATGGCCCAGCTGTGCTGTTGGTCGACTCTATCATACCTGGATAAGTATGATATGGTTTGGGTACACTTATACTGTAAATATAATTTGAGGTTTTAGCAATGTAATTTTTTCAGAAATAAAACTCAATGTGAATGTGTTTTTTTTTTTTGTTTTTTTCCTTTTTTTTTTTTTTCTTTTTCCAAAAGGATATCTTATAGTTTTGAAAATATTATTCCATCCATCAACAAATGAAAAACTCATTAAAATGTATGAGGTGACATGTTATGTCCTGCCACAGCCCAGTTAAAATTGAAGTTGTAATTGTGTGTTTTTTTGTTTTTTTTTTAATCTTGGCCTTTTGTTACCAGTCTTCTTGCTACTTCATCTTCCGGCAGTGGGGGATTGCATCCTTTTTAGGACTGAGCACATAATGGTATGCGAGTATCCTGTTGCTCACTCACTGTACTATAAGCCCAGCATGTATCATAATGGGGCTGGTAAATAACAGACTGGGCTTACAGGAAATGGGCAGAATGACCAGGTGGTGTTCTGCCCTGAAATTAACAGCCATCCTTGGATCAAGGAGAAAGTTGGGGCCATCACTGGAACTTGGAGAGGGTGAGAAAGTGTTTGTTTTATTTTTTTCAGTGCATGCCACCACATTGCAATGGTGTTAACTGGCCACAGCAGAGACTAGGTATATTGCTGTGTCTTGTGGTGGGGGTGCGCTGGAATAGCTGCCCAGTGTTGTCCCACCACAGCTGGGGTGAATCTACCCTCACTGGGAGCCTAGAAGATGTCCCCCAATCAAAAGCTACCTCAATGACCCCTGTTGTGGGCAATTTGATAGTTTTATCCCTAGCTTCAGATAGAAGATGTTGCCAACACGTTTTAGGGTCAACATCATATTTTTATTTTTTTTAACAAGAAAGGGGTCAACATCTTTAGATACTGTTTTTTACATATGGTTGTAACAGAAACAAGTATTTTTCATTTCTAAATCACACCCCAAACACAGGTAGCAGTTGTGCAAAACATGCAATGAGCAAACATACATATGTAAAAAAAACAAAAAAAAAACGGAACACAGTAGTGCTGCTCAAGTGTGAACGAAGCCTTAGACTTAAAGTTGGATGTTAAACCCTGACATCTACCCAGTGAAGTGAACAGCCTCAGATCATACAGAGATAAAACAAATCCCCCTGCATAAATGTTACTCGAATATCTGCTGTCTTTATCTTTATATGCTGTTTAGAAACTGCACATCCTGTTAAATTTTCTCTGTTCAGCATTGGGAGTGGATTATTGGCATACAGCCAAGACCGCTGCTTGGAGGAAAGGCGCCCCCCCTCCCCACTCCACATAGGCAAAGGAAGGAAGTAATGTGCAGAGCTGTGCTGTGAGAAGGCAAGCTTCTCTGCTAATTTATTTATAGCAACCTCCCACAACACAAATTTCAGGCTGCTTTTATCTCATGTGTCAGAACTTGCCAGAAGTTTCATGCTGAAAATTGAGCTTCTGAGCAGGAGAAAGCCATGGGACTTGGTGCTTTGAAGAGGGATAAGAAAACACTACAGATATAAGTGCCCCGCTCAAATTTCCTGAATCTGGTTTACAATCACTTCATGCAAATTGCCGTACCTGTATGTCTGTTCTTTGACACTAAATACCATTGTTATGGCAGCAGCTAGCTGCAATAACCCTGTTTTTTCAGGAACGGCGTGTGTTGCTTTTTAAAGTGTAATTATACCTCAGACAGGAGGCTCATATCTTATGCATTAATCTTTCTTTATTAATGCTCACAGCAGAAACAAAACTGATCAGTATTCAAGCTTTTCTAAAAATAACATGAAACAGAAAAGCTGGAACTTGAAAACTAGAAAGAAACTACGTTTACCAGCAGTCCTTGGGTCTGTGACCCCTCCCTCTGGCCTCTGCATATAAGGACTGCTCCTCCCCTTCCTATTCCTCTTTCTTTCTGCTCACAGGAGAGATAAGTATTGCACTGCTGCTAGTTATCTGTGAGGTGTTTTACTTTTACTTGTACAAAACCTGTGTAACCTTATTATAACTTATTATTATTATAACCTAGTGCTTATTACTGAACATTGTTCGTTTATACACCGCTCGTTCGCCTTGTCGCAGCCGTTGGTCACACTGCGCTCGGCGCCCATTTCACCTCCCTCCCCTCTGCTCGGTGAGGAGGGGCGGGATCACGTTCCTCCCGCACGCGCGATTGGTCCACGATGACCAATAAGCTCGCAGCCTGGTCTCCTCTCGTCCCTGCAGCGTAATCTCGCGAGATTTCGCCCAGGAGACGGTTTTCTTCCCGCGCACCGCACGGCAGTGCGGACGGAGCTGAGGAGGTGACAGGAGCGGTTGCTGGGCTACTAATAATACTTAACATCTAACAGGTGTAGTACACCTCTCTCTGGCAGGCCCCCTCCTTCCCATAGGTCAGGATCTGAGGTGGTGATTTATCATCACCCAGTTACTTAGCATTCTATAACTGCACTGCCAGAAGGCAATGTCTGAGGACCGCTCTGTCCCCTTGAAGGGACCTGAAGTGCCTCTGGAGCCATCATGCATGCTTAACGCTGCACAGATTCAGGACCTGGTAGCCAGGTCTGTGCAAGCTGCCATGGCAGCCGTGGCGTTACCCTCGGGTTCACAACAAACCCCCAGGGTTGCCCCCACCGTAATTGAAGAACCTCTAGTAAAAAGAGGGAAATCCTCCCAAAAGAGGAAGCATTTGGCTCATATCGAGGACTCCCCGGCAGGGGAAGCAAACAATGTGCACAAGGCTCTCCCTCACCCGGATTGCCACCCCACGCACCCACCGGACCCCTTTCAACCCCTGAGCCTCAGGGAGTCATGCATGAGGCGTACATCCGCCAGGCGGAACAAACCGGACTCCTACGTACTCGACTCAGACGATATTTCGTCTGACGAGTCCTCAGAAGCCGGATTCTCTGGGTCCGAGTACGATGACAATGATGATATGGGTGCTGGGTCAATGGCGATCCCACACGACGCCAAACCTGATATTCAGGGCAATACAATCACAGACGCTCTGGGAGAACCTCTCTTCCATCCAGATGCCATATCTCACCCGCGGTCGGGAGATTGGGCTCCCCTGCCCCACGTGTCCCAATACGTGGAACTCTGGACCCGCAGATCGCTGGATAGAGCTAACCGAAATAAATTGCGGGCGGAATGCCCACGCCCTTGCCTACCCAGTAAGGTGGCATGTACACCAGACATTGATCCCGTCTTATCTAAGTACCTGGCCAAATCAGGGAAATTCCCCAAGAAGGGGATAGATCGCTCATTCAGGAGCATCCAGGACCGGGTCCTCGACATGTTGGGCCTACTGACAAAAATCCTTAACTTGTCTGAGCAAACAGCTGCCTCAGCACAAGAGGTTGATGTGCAACAACTTCGGGGGTGGGCCCAGAGGGCCATATGCCTTTTAGGTAACGCCAACACGGCATGCTCCACGGAGCGCAGACGCTCCATCCTCATGCGCCTGGATCCACAACTGGCCCACCTGGCGGAGACCGAACCGGGACCTTCTGCTGAAGGCCTACTATTTGGGGACTCCCTTGTTAGGGACATTAACAAATTTGTGGGACTATTCAATAGTCTCGACAAAGCTCAATCGTCCCTCAAAAGGGCAGGCAACCAAAAGGTTTTTGCTAGGGCCGGCAGAGGTAGGGGCCGCTCTGCCGGCCGAGCTGGTTACTCCAGACCATTTAATAGGGCTCCCGCCCAGCAACATTACGCTCAGACTCCTGCCTCCTATACCACGGTGGCACAACCCGCACCGTTCTTTCCACCACGTGGCAGACCATGGAGAGGACGTGGGAGCAGAGGTGACCCCAGATCCCGTCCATACTCCGGTAAGTCCTCTTCTGACTCCAAGTTTTTCCACCCCTGTAGGGGGAAGACTACGGTTTTTTATCCACGCCTGGTCTGCGATTACGGCAGACGCATGGGTGATAAACACAGTCACAGGGTTCCAGATAGAACTGTTGTCCTGCCCTCAACTGGGCATTATTCCTCCCCCCATTCGTTTCACTGCTCAGAACATTGCACTCATAGACAACGAGTTGGGAGAACTGATTTCCAAACAAGCAGTGCTCGAGGTAGACCCTCTCTCCCTGGGGTTCATAAGCAGTCTTTTTATAGTCAAAAAGAAGGGGGGAGGTTACCGCCCCGTGATAAATCTCCGGGCCCTGAATCAAAACGTCACATACCGTCACTTCAAGATGGAGGGTATCCATTGCCTCCGAGACCTCCTCCACCCGGGGGATTGGCTGGCAAAGGTGGACTTAAAAGATGCATATCTCACAGTCCCCGTACATCCGGAGTCACAACACCTACTCCGATTCAAATGGTGGGATCGCACGTGGCAGTTTACATGCCTACCGTTCGGGCTGTCATCGGCCCCATGGTGCTTCACCAAACTACTCAGGCCCGTGGTAGCCGCGTTGCGGAGCAGGGGCGTTCGTCTGATTATTTACCTAGACGATATCCTTATCATTGCGAACTCAAAATCTCAGGCTCAGACCCACGTAGGCTGGACCGTACGTCTCCTGCAGGACCTAGGCTTCCTCATCAACATGGAGAAGTCTATTCTAGCACCATCCCAGAGCATGGAGTTTCTCGGTTTCCTGGTAGATACCAACCAGGCGGTCTTGCGTTTACCCAAGGCAAAACTTGCTCTGATCCGCAAAGAGATCAGAGCAGTACTGCGCAAGCAATCCCTATCTTTACGGGTATTAGCCAGAATAGTGGGCCTCCTGGCCGCATCCATACAGGCCGTCTTCCCGGCCCCTCTCCATTACAGAGCCCTTCAACGCCTCAAAATCCTTCACCTGAGACAAGGTCTCCGTTATGCAGACGAGATTCCACTCTCCGCAGAGGCCAGGACGGAACTGAAGTGGTGGCTCGGTCATGCCGTCGATTGGAACGGCAAGACAATCTTCAATTCCTATCCAGACGTCGTCTTAGAATCCGACGCAAGTCGGAGGGGCTGGGGCGCTCGATTCGGAGAGATTTCAACAGGAGGGATCTGGTCAGTCAGGGAATCCTTCCTACACATCAATGCCCTAAAGCTACTAGCTGCCCTCTTCGCGGTTCAGAGTTTTCTCTCGAAGAGATCAAACTGTTGGGTATTGCTACGCATGGACAACATTTCAGCGGTACAATACGTCAACCGTTTGGGGGGCACCAGGTCCAAAATCTTGGCGGATATCGCCAAGGCTTTATGGCACTTCTGCCTGGCCAGGAACATCGTCCCCATGGCGGAGTACATTCCGGGATCCTCCAATATCGTGGCGGACTGGAACTCCAGATACATTACCGATTCCAGCGAGTGGCGGCTAGACCGCTCGACCTTCATCAGTATCATCCATCTCTGGGGACCACTGTCCATAGACTTGTTCGCCTCCAGACTCAACCATCAGTTGCCCCAATTCTTCAGTTGGAGGCCGGACCCAACGGCAACAGCGGTGGATGCTTTCCGCCAACCCTGGACGGGGGGGACGCATTACGCGTTTCCACCATTCCAGCTGATATGCCGGACCTTATTGCAGATCGCTACCCAGGGAGCCAAGGTGTGTTGATTGTGCCCTGGTGGCCAACACAACCGTGGTTTCCTCTTCTGTTGGAAATGGTCATCGACCTTCCCAGGGTCTTGCCCTCGTTTCCAGTCCTCCTTTCACACCCGTCCAAAGACATACACCCGCTAATTTCAGACGGCTCTCTGACCCTCCTAGCCTGCCTGGTCTCAGGATGCCAGACGCTGAAGGAGGCCTTTCACAGTCAGCTAGAGAGCTTCTCGCCCTGGCCTGGGCCCCCGGGACTCGATCGGCGTATAGGTCAGCCTGGGGAATCTGGGTGCGTTGGTGTAATCAACGACAGGCTGATCCGATACATACCCCTGTAGCACTTATAGTGAACTTCCTGGCGGAGGCTTTCGATACCGGTAGAGCGTACAGCTCCATTAACGTGTATCGATCAGCTATTTCGGCTTACCATCACCCTGTGGATGCCTTGCCGGTGGGTAGACACCCTCTCATTTGCAAACTAATGAGAGGTATCAAGTTTAAACGACCTCCTCGTCCCAAATACCTATCAACATGGGACGTATCCAGGGTCCTAGACATGCTATCCACGTGGGATGACAATGAGGACTTGTCTCTCAAACATCTCACGTACAAACTTACGATCCTCCTCTGTCTTATCTCGGTCAAAAGGGTTTCAGATGTTAGAGCACTGGATATTTCCAGGCGACAATTTTCGCCCCTAGGAGTTAGGTTCTCGGTCGTGCGTAGGACCAAGACCGGCATTCAGTCGGTATTCTATCCTTTCTTTTCGGATCGTCCGCGCTTATGTGTCGTCAAGTGCCTGCAGGCCTATGAAACGCGTACCGCCGAACTTCGTTCTCCATCTTCGCCCCAATTATTGGTTTCCTACGTCCAACCTCATCGCCCGGTGACTTCTACCACTCTACCGCGCTGGGTCAGGTCGACTATGGACATGGCGGGTATAGATACCACTAAATTCGGCGCACACTCCACTAGAAGTGCAATGGCTACTAAGGTGGTCTCGGCCGGGGGATCTCTGTCAGATCTTCTACTGGCGGCGGACTGGTCCTCGGAGACCGTTTTCCGCTCCTTTTACTTCAGACCGGAAACACATGTGTCTATGGCCGCTTTGGGGTAATCTGATGTATATTGTCTTCAT